>JASANP010001094.1:0-108281 GCA_030849625.1 Wallacemonas sp. TrypX
TGCACGTTTCAGCGCGTGAATGCGCTAGGCGGCAAGAAAGGGTAAGAGCCAGAGCAACAGCCAGATTGCAGACCAGGCATTGTTTTGTCTGCCCGTGTGCGTCTGCACGCGGCATTGCGCAAGAATCACCACAGAGAAAAAAGAGGGGATTATCATCAAGAATCATTCGGCAAGTACTCAGAACACGTAGCATGAACCAGTTTTTTTGTCAGCTCCCGCACATATGTCCCTCCAGAGGGTCTACGTGCATCAACGCACTCATCCACAAGCGCAAGCACACACATACGTGTGAGAGGCGCATGGAGGTGGTGTCGCACGTCAGGTGCCGCCAGGCATCAACGTGAGAGACGTCACGGAACGCCCCGAGAGCAGCTTTACAGTGCCTCGAGAAGCGTTACGAAGCCATGTCACCGCAGGGAGATGTATGGGAGAAGAAAAGAAAAGCCCAAGGTGATGGTACGCGAAGAAGACTGCTGTGTGCGTCCAACGCATTTGGCGACTGAAGAAGGTCTCAGCACGCGCGCTGATCAACTGAGGTAGAAAAGAGAATCATAGCTGCCAGAGAAAACAAGGAAAGGGGATAAAGCGACCACTAGCCATATCGTCTCCGCGGGCAGGTAGGCCACCAACTAAAAAAGAAAGGAAAGAGAATTATCTGTTTTATCGAGTATCCTGTTAGCGAAAAGAGAGAAAAAAAGAAGGAACACGCGCTGTGGGGGGCAGGCACGAGGCAATGAGAGATGGGGTCATGGCATAGACGGAAGCATGGAGCGCGAGGAGAGGGAGAATGGAAAAGTGTGCGAGCAACGAAGATGAGAAGGGACGTCGAGGGGAAGAAATGCAGTCATTCCCGTTCCTCTTCCCAACCACACTCGCTTCCACCACAGTCAAACAGAAAACAAGAAAAGAAGAGGAAAAAAGGCCGTGGGACGGCGTGTGTGTGTGTGTGTGCGCGCGCCTCAATATTCGCAACCCTCGGCACCGAAATGATAGGCACGTGCACACTCACGCATGCCTCTGGCCATCTCGCACATTTGCTTGCGTCGTGATATCGGTACTCCCGTGCTCGCTTCCCGCGGTCACCGGAAGAAGGGTGAAATTGAAGGGAATCGATGGATGCGCTCTTTGTGGGGGGTGCGGGGGAAGCAAGGGCGTGGAGCCGGCAACGAAAGCGGGCATACATCACTACTGGGGGCTGAAAGCCGCCTCATCTGCGGAGTCACTTCGGTCAATCTGCGCGCGGGCGGCCACAGGCTGCTTTCCCGCGCTCTCCGTGCTGGTGCTGGGGGCCTCCGCAAGGCCCGCCTGGCGCTGCTGGAGCGCCGAGTGGCGCTCGGAGAGAGCCTCGTTGGCCTGTTGTTCCTCCAGCAGCGCAGCCTTGGCGCGCTTCTCGGCATCGTAGCGGTGGAGCCGCTCACGTGTGAGGGCGGCCGCAATGGTGCCAACGACGCACACGCACGTCACCATCGTGATGACGTAAATGCAGGAGCTCTTCTTGATTTCGTCGTCACCGATCATCGACGAGGAAATGGTAACCATGACCAGAGACACCACGTTGGCACCCATCATGAGCAGCACGCCAGGCACAGACTCCATCAGTGGGTACGTCAGCTCCATGGCAAACTCGAACGCAATCGGACCGGCCGTGTTCTGGAAAATACCGGCAAAGATGAAGAAGAACATGCACAGCCCAGTCATCGTGGGGGTGTTCGGCGTAACCTTCTTCATGATGACGATAAGGCACAGGCAGCACATCACCGAGCCGCCCAGGCAGATCGTGAGAGGCCAACGGTAGTGGCGCTTCTTGTCAACCCAGAGGCCGACGAAGTAGGACAGGATGGTGCCAACAATGTAGTTGAGCGCACCCGCGATACCCGCCAGTTCAGCAGAGAGACCGAAAGGCTCCAGAATTTGGGCAAGCACAGTGGAGCAGCACCACACGCTCCCGAGGCCGATACTGATGGCAGCCAACAGAAGCACAAAGTCGATCCGCTTCGCCAGCAGGAAGACGGTGTGGCCCACCTCGATAAACGGCGTGACATGCGGACTCGAAGTAAAGCGCTTGCAGCAGCTCTTCTCTGCAGTGTCGTCCATCTGATCCGCCACTTCGTAGGAGGTCGCGGTCGGCTCCGTCAGCGCGCCAGTGACAGCGGTATGGGCTCCGTTTGGCTTCTGTGTGGAGAAGGCACCCGACGCGGCGACGCTCGCCGCGCGCTCGTCGTGTAGCGGCTCACCCTCTTCCGCGCACTCCTGCCCGTCCAGGGAGGACGCCTTGGAGGTGCCGTCCAGCAGCTCGCGCGTCGGGGCACGGAATTTGGGGGGCCGAATGAAGATCGCCATGAGTGCGAGAACAATGCAGCAGTAGCCCATCTCCAGCCCGAACAGGATGTAGAACTGGGACGCGTTGGGTCCCTTCACAATGAGGGGTGGAATCAGCATGGCCACAGCAATACCGAGCGAGTTGGCGGTGGCCATTGCGGAGGTGGCGAAGGCACGGCGGCGCGGCGGGAAGTAGTGCGCGGCGATGAGAGGCGGTGTGGAGAGAATGAAGAGCTGCGCAAACGAGTTGACCACCTGCGCAAAGATCAACACCGGGTACGTGCGCACCTGAAGACCGGGCGCGAACTTGAGGATGGAACCGAGTGCGTTCAGGGAACCACCAATGAGCACACCGGGGCGCACACCCCACCGTTCAAATGACGTGCACGTGAGAAGTGCGCCGGCAGCGAAGACGATCATGTAAATTGTCGAGAACATGTTCAGCTGGTTCGTCGTCAAGTTGAAAAAGTCGCGGGACGCCGCGTAAATGGAACCGTAGGAAATCCATTGAATCGAATTGGAGCTGGTGAAGCAGCAAAACAAGACAAGCACCAGCCAACGGCGGGGGTCACCGCGTTCTTCAGTGAGATCCATTGTGCAGTTAGGCGGTACGGGAAGGCACGGCCTAAACTGCTAGTCCGAGAGCTGGAGGGAAAGACGGGTGAAACTCGCGAACACCCTGTCTAGTGAGCTAGCCAGCGAGGAAAGAAGCAAAGAGAGAGTAATAACGGGAACAAAACAACGTACTAGGCACCGTGGCGACACAGCAGATGCGAGTACCACCCGGTCTGCTACAACGACAACTGAAAAGAGAAAAAAATGTTAAGTTTCACCAACCTTCGCGGGGGAGATATTCACGGAGAGCTGACGTTGTGTTCTTAGGCAAATTTCAAGCGGCTGTGAAAAGGGGTTGCGGCACGTGCACCCCCGAAAGCAGCCCAGCAACAGAGGAGGGGAAATTATGAAGAGGTAGAAAGGGGTATGAACTGTTTTCGTCTACAGACGTGTTTTGGTAGTCGCGAGACGCGAAGAGACGGGGGAAAAGGCAAAAAGATCCACGCCGTTACTGGATCTGGTGGCTGGACAAGAGATCACGGGAGGCTCTTGCTGCGAATCACGGCGTGGTAGCCCGACACACCCACTTGGTTTGCTTGGGATTTGCATTACTCTTCCTTGTACAGTGAAATCTCGCCGCGCAGTTTCGTGACACGCACCTGGTAGTTTCGCGGTGCGCGCACTACTAACGCGGCTTCTTCGGCACACACAGCCAAAAAGCACTCACACAACGACGCAGCCACGCCGCAGCCGCACGCAGCTCACACAACGACGCCGTCAGACTGGGGCGACATGAATTGCTATCATTAGGAACTCAAAGTCTGTGATGTTACAAGTCAATCATCATGCAGCGGTCGGGTGAGAGGGGCGGGGGCCAGCGGCACGCGCACGCGCAAGCAAACAAAGCAAGGCAACGGAGTGGGGTGATGTGTAATGCATGGTATGTTGCGGTCTCATCATGGCCTCGACGAGGCGTAGAGCGCACACAGGATATGCATAACGGGCCACGCGCGTGCCGTTGCGGCGGAGCGTCAAGACGGCGCCACGCAAGGTGGACACCGCCGAGCTGCACACCACTAGCACGCGCTCCCTTGTTCTGTGGTCCCCTGTAGCACCGTCCGCGCGCACGCCAGCAACACCGTGAAGGGCACCAGCGCGGCGGGAGGGCTTGACTCGAGGCTGTACGCCCGCGGAGAGAGCGCCCACGAGGTGACAGGACCAGAAGGCAGCCAACAAAACGAGCGACACAGCGGACACGGTCGGCCGGTCACACACAACACACACACACAGCTGCTGGTACAGTAGACCACAATCAGACGGGGCAAAGGTTGGTTTCACGTACGTGCACCGCGCACACGCAACCGCGGAGGGCTGGTGTGCGGCGGAGTGCATCAATGTCCATCTGCGACGGCGTTACATCGGCCTAGGTGTCGATCATGCTTGTGGTCACACACACACACACACACACACAAATGCACACACATACACACACACATACACACACACACATACAAATACACGCGTGCAGATAGGAACCGCGCTCCTCAGCGCAAGCACCTGTAAAAGGTTGGCATGCTAGTGGAGAGAAGAAAATTGTGAGCACGTGGAGAGAAAAAGTCGGTGGTATCAGCGCAGGAAAACGCGCGAAAGCAAGTGACCCGATGGGACAAGAGCGTCAAGCCGGTAACGGTTGCTGTCATCTGCGGTGTGAACTCGGTTTGCCTCGGCCGGCCATGCGACTGTGAGTGTACACTGATGTGTGCACCTTTGTATTTTTGTTATTTGGTGTGTGTGCATGTCAGTCACAGTTGTGGCCGAAGTGGCTCGCGGGTTCGGTGGGCATCCGGGCGCGCGCGAGAGAGAGAGAGGAGGAGGAGGAACACAATGTGTAGAGTCGACGCCGATTCCCCGCTGCCTCTAAAAAACTAAAAAGTCGTTCCGGCCGGCGTAGCGACGCGCAAACTTGGCGCCGAGTTGAGTAGGCTCAGAGAAGGCGACCAACGACGCGCTCACGCTGTGGCCATAGCACACACGGTGCCTCGACTCCTCGACCATGGCAAACGCAATGCCACGTCCACGCCACGACTCCGCAACCCACATCAACTGCACACCACACAAGCTCGTGCCGGTGCACCACACATCCCCAACTTGAGTCGCGGGTGGCGCCGAGTCCACTGACGTTGCTTCGACAGGCTGAGCCACAGCGTGCACGCGATACGCGCAAGAGAGCTCGCGCGCCAACACGATACCCGCAACCTGCCAGCGGCTACGACAAGGCGAATCGTGCCGCTGTGTGGCGCTGTGCGGAAGCACCAGGGCGGCAACGAAAAGTGCGTCCATCGGGATGCCATCTACAGAACCCAAATCCGCACGGACATCTTGAAGTACTTGCGCCAGTCGCCGGCGCAGTGGCTCCGAGCAGGGGCGTGTGGCGTCGCGCTTGTTAAGCGGCCTTGAGGGCACATCCAGCATGTTGGGCAAGGCCGCGATGACGAACACATCCTTGTCGTCCTCGTGCGTCCAGCCACTCAAGTTATTCACGTGGTGGGCCAGGTCGAGGCCGCCCAGGAAGCAGTGAACAGTCGCAGGCGGGGCGTGAAGGTGTTTAATGAGTTGGCTTGGTGGGGACGACCAAGCACGGGGAAGCGAGGCAGACGGCATTGCGCGTGTGACGCGTCTGCGTCTGGTCGGGTCACACAGTGCCACGGTGACTGGCGTGTTCGGTGGTACCACCACCGTTTCCGCTGGAACCCGCTGTTGAGATACGCGAGCGCTCTTTCCGCGCTTCGGCTGCCTTGCCACAGTCACCTTTGCACACGCCTTTCTGTGTGCCTTTACCATCCAGCCTGGTTGAAAAAAGAGAATGAGATGAACGTCACAGTGGTGAATCAATGTTTGGGAGTCAACAATCTGGCGTCACAGCATTGCGCATTTCCGATGAAGAGAATAAGAGAGGAAGAAAGGTAAACGTGAGTCGGTTGAGTGGCTGAGAAGACGCGGGCGTGTCAGGCAGCGCGCGCTGTCGGGCAGTGCGCCTACTGGTGGTCAACGGCGCAGCTGTGTGCCACGCGGCGATGCCGTGGAATGGAGGCATCTGCGCAGTTCAGCGAAGCAGCAAGGTCGCAGACACGTTAAGCCCGGGCGTGCACGCCGTCGGTGTGGCATCCTTCATGTGTGAAATAAGAAGCGGAGACAAAAGATTTGGGAGCGGCAAGAGGGGTGATACGAAGAGGAAACAAAAAGCAGAAAGTAGAGCAGTTTTACGAGTGAAGCAAAAAAAGAAAGGAGGATGTGAGAGACACAGACAAGTGTTGGTTCTTATTAACTTTGCGGACACAGCACACGCCGCACGGGAGCGGGGTTGCCCACATGTGGGGGCTGCTGCGCGTGCCATGTCGCCGGTGACACCGCACGCGGGGGTGGATGAGTCGGCTGCGCTGGGTGTCGTGCGGACGGGACTGTTGAGGTGCCTGACGTCGGTGACGACGGACGCCAGGAGCGAGCGGCGAGTGGTGCGGTAGAGGCCTTCCCGCGGTGCTGAGACGGCCACTTCGGGTATGACGACCGCAGTCTTGGTGCGTCGACCTCCGCCCTCATGACGAAGAGACAGCCAGCGGGTGGCATCGGCGTACGAGGCACATCTGCGTTGCCTGTAGCGGTGACGACGACGGCAGGACGATGCACAGTGGAGGTGCCCTTCGTGTCAAGGCTCGGAGTCGCATGAGGTGCGGCAGACGTCCGAGATGCGTTCCTCTTCGTGCCAGTCACTGCAAGGGTTCCCTCCACTGTCGCCGCCGCACCAGCGCGACGGCGTCTGCGTTCACGAGGTGGCCGCTGAGCGTATTGCCGGTGCGTGGAGACCAGTGTGGAGGGACCCGGTGAGTGCTGGAAAAGGCAGCCCGTGGTGGCGCTGGCGTTGCCATCGACATGACAGCGTCCTACGAAGCGTACTGACGCCAAAAGAAGGCGGCGCATCACCACTGCACCGTCACGAGACGCCAACGCTCTGAGTGGTGTTTTCAGGTGAGAAGGGGAGTACGACAGCTGCGGTCGCTAATGCCGACGGCATGGGGGGAGGAACGAGAGGTGTGAGCCCAGACCTTGCACACTGAGACGGCAGCGGTCACTGCGAATCCTATAGTGGTGAGGGAAGAGGAAAAAAAGGGAGAGACGAGAGGGGGGTGTGATGTGACGCCATGACTTCCTCACTTCTTCCTACCGCACTCGCTGAGCAGTGCAAGGAGGAAGCGCCAACTGCTGCGGCACAGGCGCGGATGACTGCGGTGTGTGAGCAGAGATGGAGGGAGGGAGGGAGGAGGGAAGTGGAGAGAAGAGGGGGCCCGCGGTGCCTGATTCGGAAAGGCAGCGTAGTCGTCGCTAGTGGGCAAGTTTGTCTTTATGGCGGCCTTAAAGTGAATGTCAACATGCAAGTGAGAACACACAAGAGAAGGGACAAGAGCAAAGAGAGAGAGAGAGAAACCGGCGTCGGTGTGGGGGCGTGGTGCCGGGTTCACACGCGACCTTGTGACCAGCCACGCTCAGGTGCAGGCTGAAGCACCGGTGTGTGCCTCGAGGAGGGTAGGAGAGCAGGGGTGGAACGCTGCGAAGGCTTGCTTCGTTGAAGCAGAAGTTGAGGCAGGTAGAGTACCTTGAGCTCTTTTACCAGCTGCGCGACCTCCTCATCACGTTGCGGATGCGCCTCTGGTGCCTCGAGCGGCTCCTCGCCGCAGACGGGGCACAAACGGTCGCACAGCGGCACGCCTTGTACGGCAGGTGGCGTCGGTGCGCACCGGCCGCACACCACCGCCCCGCAGCACCACATGGTGAGTGTGACGGGTGGCAGCCGATGGCACTGCTGACAAACAAAGTCCTTCAGGGACCCTTCAAGTGGCAGCAGGTCATTATCCATAAGCTCGTTGATCTCCGTCACGCCCTCAAAGTGTGAAGCGGCAGACACGACGAGGAAGGAGGACTCAACGCGAGCGGTCTTGCGCGGCTGTGCGGAGCGGCGGCGCACGGAGGAGCCGGCAGAAACACCCTCAGACAGGCGAGTAAGTCGGCCCATCTGTTGTTGTTTGGGGGTCTCCTCAATAACGGCTTCAGCGGCGAGGTTGCCCAGGCGCTCCGCGTCCATCGCCAGCGCCACCAAGGTGTCGCGCTGCGTCAGCACAAGCAACTGGTTTCGCTGAAGTAGGTCCTCTTGTACGTCGAACCAGTGATCGGCCATCTCGGCTGCCGGTACCAACTGCAGTGTCTCCGCTGGTGACCCACCATTGTAGTCCACAATCACGGCGGTGAGTGATTGCGGCGAGAGTTGCGCGAGTGTATCGCGCATGGACTCACTCGCATCCCGCTGAAGTTCACGCACGCACATGCGCACCACCGCGCCGCCGCTAATGCGGAGTGTGTTCGCGGTGACTGGCCTCCCATTGGCTCCTTCTTGAGTCTCACGCGTAGCTGTAACAACGAGCGCATAAAGCGGAATCGTGCGTGGGGGTGAGACTGGGCCACCAGGAAGAATAACAACAAACTCCATGTTCACTCTCCAACAAAAGCACCTAGTGGTCAGGACCACCGCAGCGCCACAGCGGGGAGTCGGGAGACGGCGAGAGACGCGCGGACAGTAACAACAAAAACAGAGGGAGAGGTCAAAACGTACGGGCGCAAAGCGTAGGAGGTGGAAGGAGAGGGGAGCGTATAAAATTGTCTGACGACCTGTGAAATTTATATTGGCGCGGACCACTAGGAGGTCAGGCGTGGTACTTTCTGACGTCGAGACGTGGGAGGAAATGGCGGCGTGACGTAGACCTTCACGCAAAAGCCCTCCGAGTACCGTGGGCCTTCCCGAGCCTCGCGGTGCACAGTCTCTTTTTTTTTTTTTTTGAGAAAGAGAGGCGTAGAAGATCCATTTTGGCCGAATGTGAGGCGACGACGCCGCGCACGGGTGAAGTGCACGCGTGCTTAGCGAGCCTGCCGAGGTGGTGAAGGTGGCCCCCACGCGGAGAGCAGGCGCTGGGCCAGAAATGCCGGCGGTGGGTCGTCAAAACACTGCTCGTGTAGCTCCGCGTCCGCTTCGGTCATGGTAGACCTCATCGCCATTGGGGAGACGACGTGGTCGTGTGCGTTTTGTACGTGTCTCGGCGATGCCGAGGGCACGGACTGCACCGCTGCGCCAGACGTTGGGTTGCGCACCCACTGTGGTTGCACTAGTCTCCCAGATCGTGGCCCAGTCACGTGCGCGCTCGGCTTATCAGCGGGCGTCGACTGGTCTTTAAGATCCTCCCGAACAAGCAGTAGCTGGCGAACCATTGCGGCTGGAAGCCGCGGTCTGCCCGCGGCGTGTGCAGCCAGTATTCTGTTGATCTCGTCCAGGCGACTCTCCGCGTGTGACGGCGGCGCTAAATCGACGTGTTGTGGTGCACCGGTCGATCGGGGCCTTCGCCCATTCCCAGCGTCGTCAGCGCTGGGGGCCTGTGGTGGCGGTGAGGGCACAGGCCCGGAGTGCGCTGCACCGGTATCACGTTTCTGTTCCATGTTTTCCAGGCATGCCTCAAGGTCAAGTACCCGCACGTGCAGACGTTGAATGAGGTCACGCTGGAGCAGAACGTGCTCGAGTAGCTCCTCACGCGTCGCTGTGGTCAGTCGATCGGTGAACGAGTCGCTCATACCACACGTTGGGTGTTGTATTTGCAGGAATGTAGCTCGTGGTGGTTGTTGTTCTGTTTTTGCAGGTGCCGGACGCACCAGCCGGTAGAGCCACAGCAAATGTGTGAGACGGCGGGTTATGATCGGTACACAAACGTGTGTGGAGGCAAGGGTGGATGCACAGTCGCGCAAGGGCACTGGCCGCAAGGCGCCCAAATGACACGTTGATGAGCACAACGACCTTACGTACACATACGCACACACACACACACACACACACACACAAGCAACCAAAAAAAATGAGAAGAACAAAAGGTGCGGATGCAAGCACATGTACCAGTAAAGGGAGTGAGAGGAGAATGCTAAAAAGGCAGAGATTCAGTTGCCGGTCGACGAGATGGTGCCAAACCGACCAAGCTGCCGCCGCCTTGCGGGCCAAACAGCTACTGCAGTGCCGATAAGGACGTGGGCAAGCAGACGTTTGTAGACGTTGACAGGCGGTGTGTCGATGGCTGTGTATCGGTGAACTCAAGAAAAGTCACAGTCAACGGAGAAAGTTCAGATAAATCACTGTGCAGGTGCAGCTGGTTACGCAGTGTGAGCATCGCTGCGCGGTTCCCAGATTGCAAGGGTGGGGAAAAGAGCAAGTTGCTCTTGTTATCTGTTAGGCAACACTACAAAAGTTAGGGGGAGTGTGCTTTAATCGGAAGAGGTGTGTAGCTGGAAAAGGTCAGCTGAGCCAGCCGTCATGAGTGGTGGTATGACGCTTCACGGCACACCGGGAGATGACGCTACCACGAGTTGGTTTGGTTGCGCTGCGCGGTGAGCTTTGCAATGGCATCACGGCCCGCCACCTTGACCTTTGCCGCGCCGGCAGAAGTGATGGTTCGCTCGCGTCGCACAACAGGCACACGGGACATCTTGGCCACGCTCTCGGGGGCCTCCGTGACGACATCCTTCGACTCCTCCTCCATCGCCACACGCGCGGCGCGCTCTGCTTTGGTCTCACGGGGAGTAGCTGGTGTCAGAGCTTGTGGGCGTGTAGCCACAACCGTCTTCGCCGCCTCCTCCACAGGCTCAGGTGATGCCTTGTCGGCAGCCTCATCCGCGGCCACCTCATCACGCGCGCGCTTCTGGCGCTGGGCCAATGCTTCGGCATCCAGCATAGGCTGTCCGTCCACCTGCTCTAGTTGTGTGAACAGGTGCGGCAATGAGCGCATCAGGGTGATGGGCACCGTATGAAGGTCCGCCCCAGCAGATGCGGCGGCGCGAAATCCCTCGGATTGATCACGCTCTTGGTAGTGAGCCACGAGTGGGTTCCCCCGCAAATTCAGCTGCTTCAAGTAGCGGCAGCGGCGTAGCGTACCAAGTGCGTCGAGTCGATTGTGACTGACATCGAGGATCTTCAGGGAGCGGCAGATGACACCGTCCGGCTGAAAAGAGCGCAGTGCGTTCTTGGCCAGTCGCAGTTCCGTGACAACCGGGAGAAACCAACGCAGGGGCAGCGACGACAGGCCACAATCGCTGAGGGACAGCTTTTTCAAGGACTGCAGTTTTTCAAAGACGGAGAGGGGGTGCGCGGAGGCAATCAGCTGCCTCAGGGCGGGATCGGCCGGTGCGGACACCTCGGTGTCGGGAGAAGACGCCGCCACGTCGTTGGCAGTGCCCTCGGTCGTCTCCTTTGTCCTTGTCGCGCCTTCGCCAAACAAGGGGGCTTGGAACAGCTCACAGAGACGTGGATTACGTGAGAGCACGATGGTGTCGCACGCGGTCAGTGCGGCAAGCACCTCGTAGTTCTCCACTGCCTCAGGAGAGTGTGCCGTCGGCTGCACGTACGGTGCCAGCTGCTCAGCCTGTGTGACGGCGACGGGTGACTGAAGTCGGATATCATTGTCGTTGGCAATCAAAGCACGCAGCGTGGTGCCGCAGACGGAGAGTCCTCGCAGTGACGTCAAACCACAACCGGAAGCTGCAAGAACGACGAGGCGGGTGCACGAGAGCGATTCCAGCGACTTGAGAGAGGCGTTGCCGGTGATGGTCAGGTTCGTCAGGTGCGGTAATGTGCCCAGCGGGGATAAGTCGCGGATGTCATTCTGCGAGAGATCGAGCTTCTGCACCTGTCCGAGGATGGTACCTAGCTGAGGTGGCAAGGCGGTGATGGCTTTGTTGCGCAGCTGCAGCTGGCGTGCGCGGTCAACGTCGATGTCGAGTGAGATAAGACCGAAGAACTGCTTCACAGCCGCTACATTGGCGGCTGATGCGGGCACCTTCGTCAACTTGCCAGTTGGTGGCTTGCGCATTTGTTGGGGTGCTTTGCTCGGCATCGTCACGTTGGTTCTGAGCCGGTGCCCGGATGGGTAAGACAGGAAACGCTCTCAAGCAAGAGCTGTCAGGGAGGAAAAGAGAAGCGTTCAACGAGCAGGAAGGTGTGATGACACGTTTTGCAACATCTTCGACGAAGGGGCCAGCAGGTGCAAGAGGGTACGGAAAAACGAAGGCAGGCGTACGAGATTGAGGCAAGGAACGAGGAAGAAAAAGGGTGGAAGCGTGGGGAAGCAGGCGTACCTGTGGGCGGCAAGTACGCGTTTGTGTGCGACACATCCACGCACACATCCAACAATGAGCACTCTCGCACTGTTTTTGAGGTGCTTTACGCGTTCACATGCCCCGAAACAACATGAAAGACGGCGGATGGGCTCTTCGGGTGTGTGTGCCTCGCTGTTGCGTTGACGGTACTCCCCTATCCGCTCCGTGTGTTTGTTTGTTTATTTGTTTGCGCGTGCAATTCTGCGCGTGTGAGTGTGCTAGACGCGTGTCTGTGATAGCAAAGAACAATAAAAAAAGAAAGAAGAAAAGCAAGACGTCGACCCGCAGTGACAGCAAAGATAAATGTTCTCAAATAGGAAGTGGGGGAAAAAAGCCGGAGACTACTAAACCTTTCTTCTGCTGGTGTCTTGACTAGTGAAGTGCCAGAGCCACTGATTAACGTCTTGCTCAGTACCAAAGCACTGGCTGGAGAAAAAAAAAAGGCGCGGTTAGGTGAAGAGCACTTGTCCGTCCTTGATGGTGACCTACAGCACGAGGGAGCGGCCATCGTGCACAACACCCGGCATTTTTTCTGGATGTTTACGGTGATCTGCGATGACGAAGCCGCTGACCAGGACAATCGCAAGAATGTACGCGTGATAGCGCTTCATGGTTTCGATCATGATGTGACCCGTGCGCAGATACTTTTCATTCGGATTACGAGACGTGATGTACTTGGTCATACGGTGAAACGCCTCCTGTGAGAAGCCACCTCGTGAGAGACGAGAGGTGCGAAACATGGTGGGCACGAAATAAGTGAACTGTGAGCTGCGTGGCGTCGAGATAATAAAAAAAAAGGCCGGTGTGTGAGAGAGAGTGAATGGGGGAGGAGAAATACAGGAACAATGCCAGTGTGTCGTAGAGATAAAGCTCCAAAGAGCCGGGAATCTGGTAGCGGTGTCACTGCGTGCCATTCGTGAAGTAGCAAAGGAAAGACCGTGAATAGCCCTTGTGATGTGAGTTGCTCGATAAGTGAGTTCAACATGGCAAGTGAAGGCTCGGCAAAGAAGGGGGAGACGAAGGGCAATTACCCCACCGTACGAGGCAGTGGGAGCACGTAACGTGGAAGCTGTTCTTGTTGTCAACGAAAAAAAAAAGGTACAAAGACGAACTATGGGTTTGCTGAACAGCACGCTGAGAGCGCCTAACAGTGGAAGAGGATGGCTAGTGTGGTGCCCGCGCGTGTGTGCAACCTTGATGGTGTGGTCTGTTAGCTGTAATCGTCACGAAGGGGCAGCTAGGGGGCTGCCAGCACCGTTCGTGTGGAATGACAAGTCCCTTTTATGGGGAGAAAAAGCAAGTCGAGCAGACAGTGGGGGGAAAATAGATGTACAAGAACGAAGCGAGCGGATGTGTGTTTGCGTGTAACGCCAAGTACGAAAAAGCGCACGGGGGTACACACACACACACACGCGCGCGCGCATGGGTGAAGGAAAAACTGCGGTTGTGCCAGCTAATGCAAGCGAAACCTAGTAGAGAGTCACTGCACAGAAGTTACAGGCGATCAATGAAATACACGGCTGAACGTCGAAGCAAGGAAAAAGTGGGAAGAGGGAGAGCCGCAGGGAGGGACAGATCCTGAAGAAAACAACAACAGGAAGGAACAAAGGAAGTGGTACCGTTTTCAGACAACAAATCGGATAAGCGGTTCGTCTGCCGCTGTAGAGTGCACGTCCTGCACGAGTTCGTCCGCACCACGTCCCAATGGATTACCCATCAGCACCATGCTCGTCGGGACCACTGGGTTGGCTCCTTCGTTCGCACGCTTCAGTGCTTTCTGTGCAAACTCCGCGGCAGCAGCTGCACCGAGCTCGTCAATGTCACACCACGAAATGTCAATCATCGACAACGTACGCGGCTCGTAGTGGACCAGCAGAAGGCTGCGCAGCATTTCCAGCAGCCCATCGCAGCCGAGACTCTGATTCTCACTCACACTGAGAAATGACAAGGACGGGAACAACGGCTTCGTCAGCGGCTGGAATGGTGCAAAGTCATCGGATGGCCGTCGTGCCAGACGGCCAGCAAGGGTGGGACTGGTAGCTTTGTACGCACCCGCACTTCCACGCTTCGAGCCGCGACGAGAATTCTTCCGTGACGACGGCGGCGCGGCCGTTAGCTGTCTTGTGTCGTAGGGGAACAGGTAGAAGAGGAGACCGGCAATTGTGCGGGCGTCCAGATTCATGTTGTTCAGGTAGAGCTGTGTGAGGTGAGGAAGCACGGGCTGCCGTTCGTTGGCCTCCGACATGGTGGCAAGCATCACACCAAAACCCTCGTCGGCCACGTAGTTCCCATCCAGCCGGAGTGAAGTCACCCACTGCAGCTCGACCAGGTGGGTCGCCGCAAAGAGCCGACCGAGAGAGTACGGCGCAGCACGACCGAAATAACAGGTACTGAGATTCAGCTCGACCTCATCAGGATCTTCATCGTGCTGACACGCGATTCGGTTCGGCAGGTCCTGCAGTAAACGGCGTGAGGCACCGTCCCTCGTGACGCTGTCGTGACGCACCTCCTCAAACCACCACTGCCAGTCTGCCATCCCAGTTGGTTCGACCGCACCTTCCTCGAGCCGAAACAGCTGTGGCGCGCTGGACGTTGTCGCGAACGATTCGTTTGCCAGCTTTTCCAACCACGCACGAGAGGGAGAGACCGGGGCATGCCTGCCATGTGTATTTACGGACAACTGACTGGCGTCCTCTGCCGCGTGCTGTTCCCGCACCAGTGGGCTACTCACCGAGGCGGCCTCGGCAGGAACGTCCGCCGAGTCTGGCACGCTCGAGTCCTGCCGCGTCTCACCGCCGCGCGCACGGGTGTCACCGGGCAATGGAATCGCCAGCGAGTCATTGCGGTGACTCGAAGCGCCGTCAGACGTCCGATCGCTCGGGTGATTCGCCTTGTCACGCGTGTTCGCTTCTTTCTTCTGACCGTTGGCAGAAGCCTTGGTCCCCTCGCGCGGTCCACGGCTTTCCCCACAACCCATTGACGCAGCGCAGTTGAACTAAAACGAACAAAAGAAGGAAGGTGTAGACGGCAACGACAAACAGTCTCTGCGAGGGCAGTGCACGCTCTAGAAACCACGAAGGCAAACGCGCGTTGACAAACCGAAAAGGCAAGAGAAGTGACGCTCTTGTTCGGTGGCTGTGCCAACGCAATCACTACCCCTCTGTGCAACTGCTTTTTGTGGAGTGTGTGAAGGTGATGTGTGGTGGTGTGTCCAGACTCCTTTTTTTGATGACAAAGCGAGGCAGAGAGAGAAGGGAGGTGAACAGTGTTTTTGATGTGCAACGCAAATTTAGCACGTGACCGTGGGCACGTGTGCCGCCGCAGGCGCACGCACGCACAAACAATAACAGCACTTGTGAGTGGATGGCTTCGCAACCCCAAGAGAAAAAAAGATTAAATGAGAGCGCTTTGTTTACATGTACAACCTGAACATCGATTATGGTCGACTCTACTGTTTGTTTGTTTTTTGACGTGAGGAAAGCAAGGTCAAAGAAGAGAAAAAAAACGTGAAGGCTAACCGCAGTCACGAATCTGTGATGTACATGTTGGCATAGTCCATCAGGCTCATCTGTTCCACCGAGGGGCGCAAGAAGACGTTATTGTCGCCATCGAGGCCATGGCGTATACACAGCATCGGATGCCACAGGGCATGATTGCCATCTGTCGGGCCTTGGGAACCTCCGGCCGCGAGACGGGCCTTCAAGGTAGTGGTTTCGTTCGTTGTGAGCTTACGAAAGCACGATCCACAAAGATCGTAATCGAGGCATTCAGCGCACTTGTACCGCACTCCACGGACCATGTTACGGCACCGATTGCAGTATACACCCAAATGAGCATCAATTTTGTTCGTGAGTACAACACCGGAGAACAGAGGCAGTGGAACCACGTTCGAGGGCCCCCACGTGAGCTGAAGGGTGAGGTCGGCGAAGCACGGCGGGACGCGAAGAAACACGTGATGCGGCGCGTGCAGTTGAGTACTGTCGTTCGCGAAGCATGAGGCACACAAAACACCTTCTTGCTGAGCGCAGTGAAGGCAGCGGAAGTGCGGTGCATCGTCGACGCAGATGTGTGCATGGCAGGCCGTGCACGTAACCACACGTGCTGTTCCACGAACGTAGCGACGTGGCGTCATCGGATCCAGCACAACGGTCAAGGCCGCCGACGGACGGATCAGTTGGCCCATAAAAGTGAAGTCTGAAATGCTTGACAGCAGCTGCAGCGCACGCCGAATCTCGGGCAGAGTTGTGGTCAGTAGACGGCCGGAGAGCTCCGCGCACGACGTGCTGACTTCCCTCAGTGCCTTTGTCGCGATTTCTGTGTATGGGTTGTAGTGCTCGTAGAACGTGTTGATGCGCGCGGTGAAGCAAAACGGTGCCGTCGTGGACGCAGCGAACTGCTGAAACGACGCCACAACCTCCTCGCGCTCGGACGGTTTCAGGTGTGCCCAACAGACCTTTCCGGTGGTGCGTGTCGCGGTCGCGGGGGACGACTGTTCGCCCGCATCGGAGGGCGTGACTGGCAGGGAAGACGAGTATAAGTTTTCGCCCTGCACATCCGGTACCGAGACAATGCAGGGAGGCAGCATCTTGTACGTTTTGTAATCTCGCCGCGCAGGCTCCGTAACAATGACACAGGGAAGCGCAGGAATGGTGAACTCTAGTGCCACCTCGCTCTGCAGTCCATCGGCCCCCGCCCACAAGCTGAGCATGTCCACGACACTGCTTCGCCACACGCCAATCTGGCTGAGCAGATGTCTGAGCGCCGCGGCAGCGGCGTCTCTGTCACCATCCATGTTGACGAGCACAATTTGGCCTCGCTTCGCTGTGTGTGGCGCCAACGACAGCTTCGAATGCCGCTCGGGTGGAGGTCGCTTTGGTGCCGGGCCGAGTGATGTGTACTTCTCAAAGAAATTCACCCACGGGTCGCAGTCAACGACAGCTGCGAAGCGGCCGGACAAGCCTGTGCGGGCTCGTAGTTCTTCGAGGAAGCTGGGGTTGAACAACTGCTCCTTGAGTGTTTCCATGCACTCCGGATACGTGTATGACCACATGACGAATAGAGTCGGGCGGGAAGCCGCTACGCAGGAAATATCCACGGCCTGTCGTTTCACCGCTTCCTGAAATGCAGACAATGGAGCAAAACGATGCGTGCTGTTGTCTGCGCCGCCACTGTCTGCCATGGTCAGCTCATTGAAATGTGCCCCATAGAACTGGGAAGCGGCTGCGTCGGCTCCTGCTTGCGCCTCTGCGTCAGCTGCGGTTGTGCCGCGAACGCCTTGAAGACTTGCCTTGAGCACCTGCTCCAGACGGTCACGCGTCAGCTGTCGCCGCTCAAGCATTTTTCCAAGAATACCACATTGAAGAGCAGCGCGCGCGATGCGCCAGTAGCGATAGCTTTGCGTACGTGTACTCTTCACAAGTGGCTCCAGTAGGAGCGGTGGAACGCTGTCACCTTTTGTGTGGCCTATCGACACGCACGAGTCTGCATCTTGAACGTGGCGCAGCCGGAAATCGCGAAGGACACGGAGAAAGGCCTCGCGCCTGTTGTAGCCGACGCGCCCGCAGATTAACAACGAGTGAGACCTCGTCGGTGTTGGGCTCGAAGATGTCACATGCACTTCCTCTTGTTCGATCAGTCGCAGATCATCTCTTCCGAACAAAGGGTTTCTCAGCTGTTTCAGCAAATGAATGATAGAGTCAGCCCTCTCGTAGTCAACCATCACAGACCAAGGTGCCGACACACTGTTGAGCGCCGACTCCTCTGTCATTTGACTGGGTGGTAAAGTCGAGCTCATCTGAGCGGCCAGTGACAGTGTGAACGGCTCGCGACGGCGCCTACGTGCAGCTCTGAGAAACGGACAGAAACGGAAGCGCGGCGGCGAGGAGGCAAGCAGAGGTCACGCAAAAAAAAAAAAAGAAGAAGGGCAAAAAGAGGAGTGGAAGGTCGTGAATGACTGAGAAGACGGAGAACGGCAAGGCACGGCACACCTGACGTGTTCACGTCGGATGTGAAGAGATTCCCAAGTGGTGGGAAGGAAAGTCAACTCCGGTAGTGAGGAACTCATTTAACCACTGTCAGTCAGCTCCAGTTTCCACAAAGTCATCCACTGGGGCCGTTGCGCACTGACACCCGGGAGAGCGTGCAGCCGCACCGCCAGTTTTTCAGGTGCCGTTGGTCACCCGTCTTGCTCGCACGCGAGGACAGTTAGTGTGTACTATAGAAAAGCAAGAGCATAGAAGCAAAAGGAAAAAAAAGAGCTTTGAAAGTGATGCACTCGGCATCAAGTCATAGCAGCGCGATCACAGGTGGGAGAAAATGAACGAGTAAGTAGACGTTTTTGGCTCGGTAGAGGCTGCCAGTTGTCGCAGTTGACATGACACACGAATTGAGGGAGGGAGAAACGGGAAAACAGAAAAGGAATGCCACACCAAGACGAATGGGATGACGTGAACGAGTGCGAGCTCTTTGCCCAGTTGCCGGAATCAAAGCGAAACAAAAAAAGGGGGCTTCACGTGAGCACATGCTGTCATGCCACGAGGGAGGAGCAAGGCATGGCACGGAGCCGACGTAAGTACTGTGGCCACTTTGCGTGCGCACACAAAAGATGAATAGGTCAGGACTATAACTTGATGTAGTAGTAAGCACTAGTACCGTAGCCTTCCATCGTTTGCAGGACAAGGTCGCCGTCAAACGCCCGAGCGTACATGCGCGACATGGGCAGACCGTAGCCGTAGCCTGCCAGCGGAGACTCGAGGTGAACGGCGGATTTCTTCTGCTCATCAAGAGACAAGGCAGGCTTGTCGACAGACGTGTACGAGTAAGCCATGGCCATTTCCAACGCTTCCTGAGTCATGCCCAGACCTTCGTCTGTGATTCGGATGCACGCGTGCTGCAGGTCTTCCCGGACATTGATGAGAACAGTGACAGGGGGCATATTGTCGCATGTGACGATGCCCATATCGTTTTTCTCCATGTGGCCCTCCACTGTCGCCCGGAATGCGTTCTTCATGAGCTCGACGACGATGTACTGCAGCGTCGTACTCATAAACGGAAAGCGCATCTTGCTCGAGTGTGTGGTGACAAACTTGACATCAGGGGCGTCTCCATAGAAGTCGTTGCAAATTTGCTTCGCTTCCATCACGGCGTTGCGTACCACGCTCTCAAGGTTGATCTCTAGGTCCACCATGCCCACGCGATTTTCGCAGGCGACGTCCGGAGACATGTTCATGAGCATGCGGGACAGAAAGTTGTAGTTGATCAGGTTGAGATTGCACGCATCCAGTGGCTGCTGAATGTCAGCCATGCCGTCGTACGGAAGCACATCCTTCTCCGTTAGGGCGATACTGCTCCATCGACCACCGCTTTTCTTTAAGTTTACCAGCGCGCGGCGGTGCCGGCTCAAGTGCTCCTTCAGTTCAAGAACACCCATTGCCATGGTCTGCAGCAAGTCAACCTCGCCGTGGCGTGTGTCGATGCGCTCAAGGAGAGCGGTGAAGGCCTCTTCTTGCTCCCTTGAGAGAGGAATCTCTGACCGCGCGATTGCCAAGAAAGACTCCTCCAGTGTGTCGCGAACAGTGTGCATAGACGCCATGGCGTTCAGACCGTTGGGCAGCGAGTCCAACTCCTTGATAAAGCGAGCGAGAATCACAGGGAGCCATTCATGACAAAAGATGAAGGCGTTATACGAAGGGTTGTTAAAAATGCGCAGGCTTCTACGAATGCTAAGCTTTTGCACCCGACGGTTAGCGAACAAGTTGATGAGCGACTGAGCTGACCTGTTGGCTTCCCGCCGCTCCATACGTTTCTTGATGTCAATGATGTCCCGCTGCAGCGCAGCAAGCGCAGCGGCGTCATTGGTAGAGGACGCGTTGCGTACTGTCGCCGTCACTCGGGAACAGGCCAGTGCCGCGGCGGCACTGAAAGGCAGCAAAGAAAGACGGCGCATCGGCGGGGTGGTGTGGCAGACTTAGCAGGCACGATAAGGAGAGTGTCGCGAGCAGACTCTTTTCAGGGAAAGTAGCGGAACCACAAAGCCCCGCTGATAGTCGTCAGGCGCACACTAAAGAACGATTGCCAATATGGCACGGAGGGAACACACAACGAAAAGCCAAAAAAAAGGCACCCGTGTAGGTCACAAGTGCACGGAACTTGTGAGTACGTTTGTGTGTAAATATATATATATTCAGCTTTAGTTTGCAATAGGAGAAGATGTAAGAACGAAAAGAGCGTGGAAATGCTGAGTGCGATGAGTAGTCGGATGACAGATTGCCAGTTTGATTTCGTTGGTCGACGCGATACGGCCCAGAAGAGTCTGTGAGGTTACACAGTTCGGTTTTGTGGGGGGACGAAAAGACCACACGGTGTGCTCCCACAGTTAACCAAAGCAGGAAGGAGGCAACAGCGAAGCCCAGTGGTGCACGCGCACACCGAGCACAGCGGCGCGGCTGGGACAGCCTGACAGAGTCACTGCTGCGAGTGAACAAGTGTGTTCACCACCGTTGAACCGCCTCCACGTCATTCGTTGTCGCCATCAACAGATCACCATGCGTCAGCAAAGGTGTCATAGAAAACCACTCGCAACATGGCAACACCGGTACGCAAAGCCAACAACAACAATGACCGTCATGAGCCATGACAAATAAAAGTAGAAAAAGAGTTCTCCTGAAAGACAGAAGGAGCAACGTGGGATACTCTACATTTTTTGTTACATTGGGTGAGAGTGTCAAGAAGTAACGCAGGACGGTGGTTCTAACATACCGCGGTGCGGTGTAACGCGGCTCATTTTCCGTGTGCGTTGAGGCAGTAATCACGGGGAGGCGGCGCATCTTTTGGCTTCCTCGAGTGCAGCGTTTTTGGTCCACTGGCCGTTAACAGGGTCGTCCTTGTAGATGACAATGATGTCGCGGTCAAGTTTCTTCATAGCCTCCTCTATGTCACGAATATCCTTCTCCAACTCAGCCCTCTTCTTTGTCGTTTGCACACTCGTGCTGGTAATCGGAAGTTTTCCATACGCTGCGTTTTTAACGGCGAGCCGCTTCTGCAGCTTCTGAAGGAGGTCAGCTCGTTCGGCTTCAGGTAAGCGGTACACATACTGGGAGTAGGCCTGCTGGTAACGGGCATCACGTTGCATTTCCAACGTCCGCACAAAAGTTCGCTCCTGCTCAACCTCATTTTTCACCCGAGATAGGTAGGCAGGCGTTTTACCAAAGTCTTTCCGGTCGGTCGGCAGCTCAGGTTGGTCTCGGCGTCGTTTGGGCACCATATTGCTCATTTCCACAATATTGGACGTGACGAAGTCCTTAACTGACCGAGGAACAGGTGCGAACTCACCATAGTATTCTTCTTGACCAAGTGCGCCAATCGCGTTGTCCCGGCCTTGCCCGTTGGTACCATAGTCGTCGTCTGCCCCGCCAGGCACACCGTTTCCTCCAGCATTCAGTCCTCGGGCAAGGGCACCGTTAGGTCCTTGGTCTTCGTCTGTGTCACCTTCGTTGCTGTGCATAGCAAACGGGGCCCGCTGAGGGCCATTTTGATCCAGCCCACTTTTCGTGTAGACTCTATCCTTGTGCTGAGGTGGAACGGCGTGTCGAATACCCTCGCCGCGTTTAAGGTACTTCTTGGGGTCAATAGAATCCGCCACACTGGGACCAATGATCGCATCCGGTTGCTTGTAGAAACGACTGTTCGTGCCGTCGTATTCCTTGCCGCGCTCCCAGAAGGTGGAGTACGCGGGCTTGGACGGATCACCCAAGTGCTTGTCATACTGACCAGTGAACTGTCGAGTTTGAGAGGGGCCCGCAACAGCGGAGCCACCTTCTCGTTGCTGCGGAGGCAGCAGGTTGAAAACATTTTCACCACTCATTGTGGCCCAGTAGGGTGAAATGGTCGGCTTGTGTGTTGCTGAGAAAAGCGAGTGACTGAACAAGAGTCTTCACCAGCAAACGCAGCGAGCGAAAACAAAAAAAAATAATGAAGGTGAGCGTACAGTTCACTTCTTCTATGAAAAGCGCAGCAGAAGGCCACAAGGAGACAGCGTGTACAGTAGAGGGAGGCAAGAATGAGGCAGGTGCGTTGTGCTTGGGTTGCTATCCTCACGATAGCACAGTCTGAGCGTTGCGTGGCTCGGAGCGTAGTGAATGGTGGGTAGCACTCCGATTACAGGAAGTCAAGACTCCAAAGACACGTGAACTTCTGTACCGCGGTAGTATGCATGTTCAGCGAAGTGAGGTGAATGTAGATAAGACTAGAAAAAGAAAAGCAGAAGAAAGGCGACCAAGAGCTACGTCGCTGTTCAGTTTGCTGTCACTAAAAACGTCGAAAAAAGCATTCGACTCAGCCACATTCCTGTGCGTCGCCCATTGCGGGTGCTGTTGCTGTAGGGACGGTGGTGGCTCACCGTCTGCGTTGTCGTTTCGCACGAGCAGCGTCAAATCTCCCCCGACCCGTATGCGGGTTGGGTGCACGAGGCTCAGCCATTTTGGCTGATTGCAACCGCGGGGGCACCTCGGTAGCTTGCTTTGGAAAGTGTAAGAGACCAAGTTCGCATTCCGCCTCTAGTTGGGTGACAACTGCCCGTCGAAATTTGTCGTCTGCGACGGCGAGCCGCTGCATCATTTTGAGAATCACATCTGGCTGGGCGACAAGCCCTGCCTCGACAAAACAGCTGAACACCGCGCGCGCCAGCTGGGGTGACGCGGTTGTTTCTAGCAAAGACTGCGTTGCGCTATCACACAGCAGAGGCGCTGTGCGAAAGGTGTTCTTGTACTGTGCAAACAAGCGCTCCTCCTGTGGGCTAACGCTCCGATCATGGCTGCGCGGCGACTCGTCGGCGTGAACGGCAGAAATGCTGACTTCGTGAAAGATTTTCGTTTGTGTTTTGATGCTCGGTAAGGTGACCTCAGTTGCACCGGGCACTGGAGAAGGCAACGAAACGGTAGTGGGCTTGAGAGCCGGTGGCACATTTCGGTATGGAACAAGCTTGAGGTGAGTATGAGCAACAATCGAGGCGTCGTCTCGTTTCTCGAGCTTGAGGTCCGTTTCCATTTCGTCTGCGCTGTACCCTTCTAGAAAGGCCACAGCAGATGCTAGTATTCCAGCGAGAGTTGCTGTGTCTCCTGAGAAGGGCAAAAAAGCTAGAGGCGCGAATGCCAGCTTTGCCACGGAGTCTTGTCCGTTGGCGGGCACAGTTGGCTCAATGCCGGCCAGTTGCGATAACAAACGATGCGTTCGTCCCCGCATCATTCTGGAAAAAAGTATCGGGGTGTGTGGTGGTGGCGTGTTGGGGTGTTGGGGTGTGTGTGGGGCGGGCGGTTGGTGCGGGTGGGCTCGCGGGTGGGCTCGGGTGCGGCGCGGCCGCCCCGCCCGGTGGCTGCGCGGGCCGCCGAACAGCTGCGGCAGCGCCGCCAGCGACAGCCCCCGCCAACCACCAGCCAGCCAACGAACAACTAAAGAGGCATTTTGCTGTGGCTTCTACATACAAAAAAAACAAGAAGGATGTTGGTTGCCAAAACAACAAAAACAACACGTCCACGTTGACACACACACACACACAACGCCGGCGGAAGGCACGCGAAAGAGCCGGGTCTTTCTGCTTTCGTCCATACTCACGCAATCCACCGTCGCATTCGCACACCGTTCTCGACTTTCAAATCCCCCCACCCACCCACCTCACTCCCACCCCCGCCGCGCCTTGAAGTACTCGCCCCGACGAAGAAACGGAAGGGAAACAACCACGTCGGCATAGGAGGTTTTACAGAGGTGATTTCACTAAGGAAACGTGTCCCAAAAGGAAGGTAACTACATCGATTAACAGTTTATAAAACAAAAAGGAAAGAAACACGCAGCACGTGAGAACGAAAAAAAAAACCGTTGCAGTCACTGTGTCCACAATGTCTTCACCGATGGAACGGATGATTGTCACACAGACTGCGGAACGCAATCTTGAAAGCCTTCGCACTGCGTTGCTGACCTCCAACGCAGTTCTCGTTCAAGGCGAGATTGGTTGTGGTAAAAGTCTGTTTGTGCAGCGACTGGCTGAGGAGTACGGGACACATCAGACGATGCTGCAGGTCAACGTGGACGATACGTTTGACAGCAAGGACTTGTTGGGCAAATTCACCGCAACTGAGACACCTGGTGCATTTGAGTGGGTTGCCGGACCACTCACGCAGGCGGTTGAGAAGGGATACTGGATCCTGATGGAGGACATCGACCTGGCGTCCTTCGATGTATTCTCCGTGCTGCTTTCCGTCTTGGAGAATGCAACGCTTTTTATCTCTGACAAGAACAAAGTCATCGCGGCCCACCCTGATTTCAAGCTCATCGCCACGCAGCAACTGTACACCGCAGGCGACGCCCTTGTGTCCCGAAAAGCAACGACATTTCCTTTCATGGAACTGTGGGGAGCGGTCATTATGGAGAATATGCCCGCCAATGAGATCAGCGAGATTGTGCACACAACGTATCCTAATGTTCCTGAAGAGACCGTTTTACGTTTCTCAGAGATAGCGGCTACGTCCGGCACGGGTGCCTACCGGCCTTTTTCGCTTCGTAGCCTGCTCAAGTGGGCAAAGCGCGTGCATCGGCGACTCTCTTCCTCTGTCACCTCGTCCGCTGTGAATAGCGGAAACCGCCAGTTCATCTCATCCCGTATTCGTGAGATTATGCTGAAAGAAGCGTTCGACTGCTTTGTCGCGCGATTGGCACCGGGAAGCGAGCAAGGGGCTGCACTCTTGCTGATTGCTGATGCTTGTGATGTGCCAGCAAACGTTGCTGAGCCATTGGTGCTGGAGGACAAGGCGAACCAGCAACTTACGTTTAACCAGTACACAATTGGACGCGTGTCGCTGCCGCTGATTTCCTCCGTTTCCGGAGTGTCACGCGACAGTCGCATTGCCTTTGCCCCGACACGGAATGCCATGTCGCTGCTTGAGAAACTCGCTGCCGCTGTTGAAGGTCAAGAGCACGTGCTGCTGACCGGCGAGACCGGCGTTGGCAAAACGTTCATCGTTCAGTATTTAGCCGACCAGCTCGGACAGAATCTGGTTGTGCACAACCTGAACCAGCAGACAGACACGTCAGACTTCATGGGCGGGTGGAAGCCTCTGGACGTGGGCGTGATGGTGCGTGAGCTGTACAACACCTTCACCGATTTGTTTTCACAGTGCTTCAATGCGGAGAAAAATGTCTCGTTTCTCACTGCCATGCAGCAGCTGATAGGCGAGCGGCAGTGGGACAAAGCGTTGCGCCAGATGCTAAAAGGGTGTGCCTCCTTCCGTGTTAAACGCCAGACCAAGTCGTTCGACGAGAGCTTGACAGAACAGTGGCTTGATGTGGAGACCAGGTGCGAAACCACTTTGGAAACGCTAGAGAAGACGAAAAGCGGGTTTGCCTTTTCTTTCGAAGAAGGCTCGTTGGTGAAGGCGTGGCGCGAGGGGTGGTGGATTTTGCTCGACGAGGTCAACTTGGCCACCAACGAGGTTTTGGAGCGCGTTTCCTCTGTACTCGGTGACGTTGACAAGCTTTTCCTCACCGACAAGGCTGATGCCGAACCCATTTCACGCCACCCGAACTTTCACGTGTTCGCCAACATGAATCCTCCGACAGACGTGGGTAAGAAGGACCTGCCTCCGTCGCTCCGCTCGCGCTTTACTGAGGTGTACGTTAGTGAGCCCTTCAACCAGAACGACATCAATATTGTTGTGAAGGAGTACATCGGCTTTTTGACCGCGGATCCCAAAATCGACGAGATCACTAGCTTTTTCCTTGACTGCGTCAAGAACGCCAAAACCCAGTTGTGCGCTCTCGACGGCGAATCGAAGCCACCATCGTTTAGTCTCCGAACGTTGACACGTGCCCTGTCCTATGTGCGCAAAGCCACACCCTTGTACGGCTTCAACCTCGCACTGTTTGACGGGTTGATGTTGGGTTTTGCTACACCGCTGCAGCGGCAGTTCCACGCAGTCGTCGAGTCTCTGATTGTCAAGAACGTGTTCAAAGGGAAGCGACCACAACCTCCGAAGCTTCCCACGCCACCTGAGAAGGGGAAGTTTGTTCCGTATGAGCACATTTGGGTGCCAGCAGGGGAGGTCGAACCGGTGACGGACGACGGCTTTATTCTGACAGACAGCGTGCGTGGACATCTGACAAATTTGGCGCGTGCTGTGTTCGCCAATCGGCCTGTTCTGCTCGAGGGCCCGACTTCATCCGGCAAGAGCTCCATGGTAAAGTACCTCGCTGAGCTGACGGGCAATACATTTGTTCGTATCAACAACCATGATAGCACCGAAGTGCAAGAGTACCTCGGCTACTACGTCACGGATGAGCAAGGCAAGCTGCGATTTGTCGACGGCATTTTGGTCAATGCTGTACGGAATGGCTATTGGGTTGTGCTGGACGAGCTGAACCTCGCGCCAACCGATGTCCTTGAAGCGCTCAATCGCTTGCTGGACGACAACTGCGAACTGTTTATTCCCGACACGCAGGAGACGATCAAGCCTCACCCCCAGCTGCGTATTTTCGCCACCCAGAATCCAGCAGGAACGTACGGTGGCCGGAAAGTACTTTCACGCGCGTTTCGCAACCGTTTCCTCGAGATCACAGTGGACGAGATTCCGACGTGCGAAATCAGCACGATTTTGCAGCGCCGCTACGCACTCCCTGAAAGCTTTGCGGACAAGATGGTTGAGACGATGACCGCTCTACAGATCCGTCGGCAGAGTTCACAAATCTTTGCCGGCCGACATGGCTTTATCACACCACGTGACTTGTTCCGGTGGGCCGAACGCAAACCTGCAACGTACCAGTCTCTAGCCGAACATGGGTTTCTGCTACTGGGCGAGCGGTGTCGCAAACCACAGGAGCGGCAAGTTGTGAAGGATGTCATTGAACAGGTGATGCACGTGGAGCTGGACGAGAAGCAGCTGTACCACCCATCCCACTGGCCATTTGTGGAGGCATATTTCGCGCAAGTGGAAGGCGGACTCATTAACGAGTACAAGATCGTGTGGACCGAGTCGATGCAGCGGCTCTTTACCATTGTCGGTATTTGCCTGGAACACCAGGAGCCAGTCTTGCTCGTTGGTGAAACGGGCAGCAGCAAAACAACTGTGTGCCAACTGTGGGCTGCGCTGTTGAGTATTCCACTGCACATCATGAACTGCCATCAGCACACTGAGGCCTCAGACTTTCTTGGCAGCCTTCGACCGGTCCCGCCGGATCGCCGCAGTCAGGCGCTTTTTGAGTGGAAAAACGGTCCCCTGGTCGACAGCATGATACAGGGTCACTTTTTCGTCCTTGACGAGATTTCTCTGACGGAGGACAGTGTCCTGGAACGCCTGAACTCCGTGTTGGAGCCGTCGCGGAGCGTCACCTTGGCCGAAAAGAGCACGGCAGATTTCATTGTGGCAGCGGATGCTTTTCGTATCCTCGCTACAATGAACCCTGGTGGTGATTTTGGCAAGAAGGAACTCTCTCCCGCACTCCGCAACCGCTTTACGGAAGTGTATGTGCGTCCTACGACCGAAGAAAGCGAAGTGGCGATGATTCTATCAAAGCGTATCGTCGGCGACTTTGAGCCATGGGCACAGGAAATGGCCGCCGTTCTGTGCAGTGTGTCCGACAAGACAACATTTGCTGGGAGTACGCAGCACATCAGCATCCGTGACATCATCGCGTGGGCCACGTTCATGAACGCCGCGTGCGGCAAGTGCTCTGGAGACGTAGCTTTTTTGCAAGGTCTGGACGCGGTCATTTTGGACGGCATTGGCGTTGGCACTGGGCAATCGGAAATCACCGCGGAGGCGTTACGCGAGTCGTGCGTAGCGAAGGCAGAAGAGTCGTGCATGTGCACTTTGGCCGAGCTCAACCAGCCATTTTGGGAGTACTTCGATGGAATGTCCGAACCCCAGCTTCCACCCGAGCTGCAGAACCGTTTCTTTTTTGGCGCTCCAGCGACGCGACGAAATCTGTCGAAGCTGATGCGCGCGAGCATTGTCAAGAAGGCTGTGCTTCTGGAAGGCAGTCCCGGCGTGGGAAAAACGAGCATCGTGGAGGCGCTTGGTCTTGCCTTGGGTCGTCCTGTCGTGCGCATCAACTTGAGCGACCAGACCGACATCATGGATCTGTTCGGCACGTTCCTACCTCGCCCCTCCACCGGCGACGATGAGGAAGGGGAATCTGCTGGCCCGCAGTTCGCGTGGTCTGACGGTGTTCTGCTGCGAGCTCTCAAGGAAGGCTCGTGGGTCATTTTGGATGAACTCAACTTGGCCAACCAGACGGTCCTCGAGGGCCTCAACGCGCTGCTCGACCATCGCTCGGCTGTGTTCATCCCCGAGCTCAACCAGGAATTCCACGCGCACGAAAACTTTGCCGTATTTGCGTGTCAGAACCCGCTGCTGGAGGGAGGCGGTCGCAAGGGCTTGCCACGAAGCTTTTTGAACCGGTTCATCAAGGTACGCGTCGAGGCCTTTGACACAAGTGACCTCATCAGCATCGCTGAGGCTGTGTGCACGACGATCAACAAAACTGTGCTCGAGCGCATGGTCGCCTTTGTCGGGGACCTTCAACGCGCCGTGATGGTGCACCGTCAGTTTGGTCTGCGGGGAAGCCCGTGGGAATTCAATTTGCGAGATGTCCTCCGCTGGGCGAAGCTGATGCAAGTGTACGATGAAGTCGACAACCCCACACGCTTTGCCGACATGCTCTTCTTGCAGCGGCTACGCACCGATGATGATCGCTCACGCTGTCTGTCGCTGCTCGCCGGGCGGTTCGACACGCTGGATCTCCGTGACGGCCAAAACTCGGACTTTCTGATCAAGGACAACGACGTGTACTTTGAGGAAAAGCGGCTGACGTCGCGCGTGGGGGAGACACGTGCCCGTTCCCAACAGGCGCCGACATCGCTGCTGCTTCTTCCCTCGCAAGCGGCCATCGTGAAGTCCCTCCTCATGTGTGTGGAGCAGAATCAGCTGGCTCTGCTGGTCGGACCCGCAGGGAGCGGCAAAACGTTTGCGCTGCGCACCGCCGCCGAACTGGCCGGTGCGACGCTGCTCACGTTCTCGATGAACGCCAGCTGCGACACGGTAGATCTGCTTGGCGGTTTCGATCAGGTGGAGGGAAAGCAGGGCTGCTTTGAATGGCGCGATTCACTGGTACTCGAGGCGATGCTGCAGGGCCATTGGCTCGTGCTCGACAACGTCAACTACTGTAACGCGAGTGTCCTTGATCGCTTGAACCCCCTTGTTGAACCAAACGGTGTGCTTTCAGTCAACGAGCAAGGGCTGGTCGACAACGAGGTGCGCATTGTTCGTCCCCATCCCAACTTTCGCCTGTTTGCAACGATGAATCCCAAGTACGGCGAAATCTCGCGCGCGATGCGCAACCGAGCCGTGGAAATCTACGTCAACCCCGTCGCCATCCCCTCCGCCGAGAGTGTGGCCCTGAGCGGGTTGGGCTCAGCCGAAGACGGCGCCGCTTTCCACACCGATGACAACTGTGCGGCCGCGGAGGGCGAGCACCCCCAACACCCACAGCACGGCAACAGCCTGACAGAGGCGGAACTGCAGCTCCTCTCGGAGTTTCACCATCACTTCGTGCAGATCGGCTTTCACGCTGACACGACCGCAACAGGGTCTGCGCCACTGTGCGACGCACTCGCCGCAGGCGCACCCAACACATTCACACTTGTACGTACTGCGGCTATGCTTAGGCAGGTACCCATGGACGACGGTCTGCGTCGTCTCGTGCTCCACCGCTACATCACCAACCGCAGCGGTCACTGGCGCCACAAAAAGGCTGAGCTCACACAACTACTGACCGACATGATCTGCACAGTGCAGCGGCCTGTGAATGAAGAGGATCCCGATAATGTATCGGTGGCTGGGAAGGACGCCCGTGACGCACAGGGCTGGAAGAGCAAACTCGCCGTTCACGACGTGCAAACACTCATTGCAGCGTTAGTCTTGCTTCCACGTGCCTGCGACGCAGCCACGGCCCTTTGTGAGAATCGCGTTGAACGCGCACTGCTTCCTGTCCGTGCGGCTGTGTCGCACGACCAAAGCACCACCGGTGGCGAGGCTGGCAAGGCTACCCAGAACGCATCCAACGTTGCATCCGTGGCCGACGCGGTGCTGTACTACGTGTTGGATCAATGCACTGATGCGGTGCCACTGAGTACCATCACACAGTTGCGCAGCACGCATCTTCACCGTCTCCTCGACGGCAGCACAGAATGGGGTGCGCTCTGCGCGGCTGCAGCCTCAGTGGTGTCAGAGAACTACGCAGCAGCGTCCCTGTTGCCCACGCTTTTCTGCCGTGCCCAGCGGGCGGTTGGACCGCACGCGGACGCCCTTCGCTACCTGGACCCTGTTCACAGCCAAATCAGCGACTATCCACTGCTCAACCAAAGCCTGGCCACGGTACTACGATGCGGCCAGGAGTGGATCACGACACTTGACGACCCTGTAGACCTTCAGGAGGCCGGCCGAGTCGCCGTCCTTTTCGTGCGTGAGCTGCGCGAACTGGCGGAGAGCGGAAAAGAGCTGACCGTGCGCACGTACGTGCCAATTGCCACGCGAGCGCTGCTCCTGCACAACATGTGCGCCGCGCAGGACACCGAGCAGAGTGAGCGCGTGCGGACCGCGCTGACCCACTTCTTGGAGAGCTTGACGAGTTTCCTGGGTCTCCCCTTCTCGTTCATGGGCCAGGCAGCCCCGCTCGTCGGATACGTGCCGGTCACGCAGATCACCACCGCCGACGAGCGAAAGGCGTTTGCTGCGTGGAAGTCCGCCGCTTCCGCGGAGCGCGCACATGGTGCTGCCACTGAGTCATCCCGCGCGTCACTGCGCGCGTTGTGGTCGTGCGCGGCGTTCCGCGATGAGTTCCACCTTGTCCAGCGCCTGTTGTCGCTGAGCAACCCCCGTGCACGTGAGAGCGGGACAGCCTCTGTCGCGCAGCTCCGTGCACTGCAGTCGCACATTAGGACGTTCGTGGAGCTCTTCTCCAAGGTGATGCCTGTATACTCCACGCTGGAGACCACCCTGTGGCAGAGCCTTGCGGCTGTCCCGGCCGACAGTGCCGATGCGGCGGACGTCGTGGCGAGCATGACGCCTCTTCTTGTCGGCAGATGCCTCACCACGTTTGGCTTGGAGGGCATCCAACTGGCTGTGCCAACAGCGTGGACTGCCTCTGCTTCGGCGTGCATTGACTACGCTAGACAGGTCGATGTGGTGGCCATTGGCAGCAGTCAAAACCCGTACACGCAGGCGCTGCAAGGTACTGGCGTCTTCCTCGGCCGGTGTCCCGTGGCCAGCAGCGAGCCGTTCGCCGAGTGGGAGCAGAATGGTCGCCTGGAGTTGATTGGCATCTTGCTCAGCTGCTTTCCGGATGTCGCGGACCTGTGGACGCCCCACGTACGCCCGACAGACGCTGTCGTGTGGAGAGCTGTGCAGTCCTCGCTTGTGCAGGCGTCTTCGCTCACGGAGGCTGGCGTGACGACGCGAAACAGCCTCGACAAGCAGAAGCCACTCATCGCACACATTCTCGGCCTCCTTCTCGACACCGACCACGCACACAGCGATGACCGGGCTAGGGGTGTGGCCGTCATGACGTTGCTCTGGAGTCTCAAGTGCCGCCTTCTCTTGCCAGTCAGTCCGATCGATCCCATGTACCGAAAGGAGTGCGAAGTGGCGATGGCAACCGAGGAGGTGGCGCTGCTGCAGCGACTTGACGGCGCCTTCCGGTGGGCAGAAAGCGTGATGCTGCGCACGTGGTCACCACAGCGCGACGTGGTGGCTGTCCTGCTGCGACAAGAGCTTGATCGTCTCGGGGAGGCCCGACACAACCACGTCACACGCCCCGACCCGAGCGGGCTGCGCTACGCCGAAATGGTGCGAGAGATGTACAACATGTGCAGCTCGTTGCTTTCCGATGCCCGGTTGCTCGCTGTGACCGCCGCCGACACACGCGGCGACACCTGTGACAGTTGGAGTGCCCTTGTCTTCCAGCAGACGCAGGAGCTGGTCAGCCAGTATGGCGGCTACGAGGACGTCACGCTCAACTACGCCCAGTCGGCACTTCTGGCTGCGCTGGCTGGACACGCGATGTCCTTGTACGAGCAGCCGCCCGTCTCGGACAAGCAGGGCCGCCGCGCGCTGTTCACGCTGCCCGACACGTTGCGTCTATTGGCATTCCCATCCCGACTTGTCGGCACCCTGCCGCTGCCGACGACTGAGCACTCGCATCTGCGCCACCGTCTGGTTTACCTGGACTCGTGCCTGTCGCTTCTCCGCAGTTGCCCAGCCCCGGCAGCCGACCGCCACTTTGTCGAGGGCCTCTTCAACGCATACCGCCAATTGCAGCAGTCCATCGAGGCACTGGAAGCAAAGGAGCGTAAGGACGAGGAGATGGCTGTGCTGTACAAGGAGAAGGCAATCATGATTGAAGGCGACGACGAGGCTCTTCTACGCAAGCTCAAGGATCTTTTCCCCAGCTTCGAGACGGAGTTCGTGGAGGCTGCCAATGCCATGGAGGAGGCTACCGAAGCGCAGACGGAGGAGGCGCAAAAGGAGCTTCTGGACAGCCGTACCGCCAAGTTCGCCCGCATTATGTTCAAGGAGCAGGACGGCGTGTACGTGCGTCATCTGGTGACCACTCACCTGGACTTTTACGCCAGACTGGCGGCGGCGATGCAAGGGGCGTGCCATGTGGACCTGACGGGCCTTCTCACGTCCTACCGCCACCGCTTCGATGTCCTCGCGCGGGACCTCCAGTCGTACCGAGGCACCGCCGCGACTGCCTGCTTGCACGGTGACATTGGGTCCCACGAGGAGCAGCTTTTGCTCAACGGTTTCTCGTCACGCGTAGCACTGCTTCAGAAGGAAATGAACGGCGCGACCACTGGCACAATCGAGGAGCGCAAGTCGAGTGGGTTCAACATCTTTACTGACGCCGATCCACGCGAACTGAGCCAGTTCAGTAAACCACTGAACGAGCTGCTCGCGGCGGTGGAGAAGCTAAGGGCAACTTACCCCGACACCGTGTCCCTGCAGCGCTGCCAGCGCATTGGCGCAAAGGTGGCTGCGCTGCCCGCCCTGTCGACACCGCTGATGAAGGTGCTCTCAGGGTGCGAGGTGCTGTTGCGTGAATGCTACGAGTGGGAGCGAAACGCCTCTCACGAGGTGTCGTTGATGACGCACATGACGGCGCTCTCGTCGTTTGTGCTGCGGTGGCGTCGGTTGGAGTTGCACTGCTGGGCGCACATCTTCAACGCCAAGTACGACGAGTATGAGCGTGCCGTGAACATGCGGTGGTTCGAGTTCTCCGACCTTGTGCGCTTCCCGTCGCCCTCAGACGACCAAGACACGAGCGACCAGGATGAGGATGAGGCCCTGATGCAGCACTGCCAACGCGTCTTTGAGCGCTTCAGCCAGTTCATGTGGGGGGCGTGCTTGGGAGACTTCGCCGCTCGCCTGAGACTGCTCCGCGGGTTTGGCCTCGAACTTCTCGTCTCGCAGGGCACCTTCTCTCCGCTGGCCAACGTGACGCTGCACGTCGTGGACTTCTTCGCACAGTTCGAGTCCTTCGTGGCTGAGCGCCGCAGGAAGGCCATTGAGCCCGTCGAGGAGGACATCGTCGAGTTCACCAAGATCATGCGTTGGGAGGACGCCAACTACTACGCCGTGCGCGCCACGTCCGAGAAATCGCACCTCAAGATGGCACGCGTGTTGGGCAACCTTGAAGACGCCCTCCGTGCACCGGTGCTGGCACTCATTCAAGAGGAAGAGCAGCGCTGCGAGGAGGACGCCGCGATGGGCTTTACCGTACCTGAGGCAACCAAGAAATCGAAAAAGGCTTCGAACAAGGGCAAGAACGCTGACAAGCAGAATCAGAAGGAGGCTCAGAAGCCTGGCAAGCGCTCACGAAGCGGAAAGAAGATCGCACCGAGCGATTCAGCCGCCGCTGTCGTTGACCCCCTGACGGCCACGCCTGAGGACGCCTGGGTGTGTTCGGCCGTGCGTGACGGACAAAAGTTCCTTGAGGAGAGTGCTGAAGAGATCATTGAACGTGTTCAGGCTCTGCAGGCACCGAAGACACCGAACCAGCAAAAGGTGCGTGCACTGAAGACGCTGTTCGATGTCATGATGGACGCGGGCGTTCCTCACACACACGAGGGCCAGGCGCAGCGGTGGGAGCTGCTGTTCGCCACCACGGAAACGCTGCTTGCCTGCCGCGCGGTGCACACGGATCAGCCCGCCGCCTCCGGAGTCATTGACGGCGCCTCTCTTCAACATTATCGCTTCGCGCGATGGGTGCAGCGAATGCGGGAGGGCGAGCGCAAGCCGCACGCTGATCTCTCCGCAGCGCAGGTGAAGCGCGGAACAGGCATGGTAGAGGCCATCTTCGCCGACTCTGTTCGTCTCTGTGACCTTGTGTCTACACTCTTCCAGGTCCACCACAGCCTGTCTACGCTGCGCGCGTACTGCAGCGGACTCATTGTGACAGCGGAGCAGACCGAGGCCGAGGCGAACCTCACGGCCGCTGCCGATGGTACCCTGATCGATGCGTGCGTGCGGCTCTCATGCTCTCTCCAGGCCACTTGTGGAGCACTGGAGTGGATGTCGCAGGAGCAAGTCGCCAACCTCGACACCCGCAGTCTGCTGGTGGAGATGGCAAGCAGCGCGGACGCGCTGTGGCAGCTTTGCCTGCGTCACGAGCCCCTCCGCCGTTCAGACGCTGCCGTGCCGCCCGGCGTTGTGCGCCAGTTCGTCCTGGCGCTGCGCAAGACCAACAGCGTCTTGGAGCGGCTGCAGGCGTGTGGCTGTGCTCGCAGCGCAGCAGCAGCGCGGCAGGCAGCACGAGACGTGGCCGCGGTGCTGGGTCAGTATGACGTTGGACCCACCATCGCTGAAGCACCCGAGAAGCGTGCCCGTGCCGAAGCGCCAATCCCGTGGCACGAGCAGGTGGAGCACACCGTCAACGCGCTCCTGACTGCGCTCAGCGACGACTCCATCGACCCATCGTCCCCCGTCGCGCCCGCACCCACTCCCGCCGCCGCGCCTGTCTCCGCGGAGCAGGACGGTGAGTCGGACGCCGACAGGAGCGATTCCGAGGCTGCGTCGGAGAAGGTGCCCGTGTACAAGAACTACCGCGACAAGTGCGCACACATCTCGGAGTCCATCGGTGCGTGCACGACTGCCCTACGGGAGCTCATCCCTGGCCCCACGGAGGCGTCTGCGGGCCCCGTCACGGAGGCTGCTGCCTTGCGACACGTGCTGCAGCACGTCGCGCTTGGACTGTCCTCGCTGGAGGCGACCCAGGCGTCCCTGTTGAGCACGTTGCAGGCTCACTCCTCCACTGGCGTCGTGCTGTCGCGCCTGTTCGCGATCCTCATGAAGAAGGGCTTTTGCAAGACTGAGGACGACGAGCAGGAGGAGCAGGAGGGTGACGGCGATGGTGGCCAGCAAGAAGGTACGGGCATGGACGATGGTCAGGGCGAAAAGGATGTCACTGACCAGATCGAAAATGAAGACCAACTCATGAACATGAAGGACAAGGAGGAGCAGCCCGAAGAGCAGGAAGGCAAAAAAGAAGACGAAGGCGATGAGGAGGACGAGGACAACGCCGCCGACGTCGAGACTGACTTCCAAGGCAACAAGGAAACCCGTGACGAGAGCCAAGACGACGACGACGAAGAGGGCGAGGAGTCTGACAAGGAAATGGGCAGCGTCGACGACGAAGACGAGCGCGACCGAAAGAAGACGCGGAAGGACAAGGGCGACGACGACGACATGAGCAACGACGAAGGTGGAAATGCCGAGGATGTCCCCGACGACGAGTTCGGCCAAGAGGACCAGCCCCTCGACGAGGAAACGGGCGGTTTCGAAAACAAGGAGGATGAAATCCGCGAGGCTGAGGAGGAGCGCAAGGGCGACCACGACCTTGTCGGCGATGATGGCGAAGACCGCCCCGAAATGTCGGACGACGAGATGGACTCTGACGACGACGACGGCGCAGAGGAACGGTCGAATCCTGACGGCGAAGAGCGCGAGGAGGACGCCACAGACTCCGACATGGACAAGGACTCCAATCGACCTTCAGAGGAGGATGAGGACGGTGGCTCGGAGGCCCGCTCTGACGATGAAGAGTCGACGGACGCGGACGGCAGCACGCAAGGTGAGCGCGAGGTGGAGCAGGACACAAACGAGGATCTCTCTGGCTCTGATGTTGAGAGCGCAAGCGACGGTCTCGACGAGAACGTCTTTGAAGGCGGCCTACAAGACGAAGAGGTGGGGCAAGAGTCGACTGAGCGCAAGAAGGAGGACAAGGAAAAGTCCGCTAAGCAGCCGCAGCCTGCCGAGGCCAACGCCGCCGAGGAGCAGCAGCCTGATGACAACCAAGAGCAGGACGACGCAGGTCAGAACTTCCAAAAGCAGCAAGAGCAGAACCAGAACGCGCAACGAAAGGACAACACGGAGCAGAACAGGTCGCAGCACAACCCGTACCGAGCCATCAAGGAGGCCTTGCAGCGCCACCAGCGCCAAGCACAGCAGCTCAACCTCAACAAGCACGTTGAAGTCAAGGACGACCAGGACAAGCAGGACATGAAACAGCCGCACCCACCAAGCGACGCCGACAATGAGGACGGACAGTCTGACATTGACGCATTCGACTTCGACGAAGATGGCGAACGCGAGGGTATGGCCGCCGCCGATAGCGCGTACGAGAAACCCACGGAGGAGGTTGAGCCGGAGGAGGACTCATCCAGTGGCGGCGACGACGACGGCGATGGAGAGGATGACGCTGCTGAGGAGGCCCCGCAAGACACCCGCCGGAAGCGCGACGCGAAGCCAGATGACCTCCACGAGGTCGAGAATGAAGAGGACGAATCTAACAAGGGCAGCAAGCGGAAGCGGAAGGCAGCATCGACACTCACGGCGAAGCCTGAGAGTGCGGAGGCTTCGGACGAGGAACCGAATGAGGACGCCGAGGCCGACGACCCGCTCGACGAGGCTGCCCGCGCGGATGCCAAGCTGGAGCGGGGTCGGGAGCTGTGGCTGGCGCAGGAGACCGCCGTACAAGGCCTCGCGCAGCAACTGTGCGAGCAGCTCCGTCTCATTCTCGCACCCACGCTCGCCGACAAGTTGCAGGGCGACTACAAGACGGGCAAGCGACTCAACATGAAGCGCATTATCCCGTACATCGCCTCCCAGTTCAAGAAGGACCGCATCTGGCTTCGTCGCACCAAACCGAACAAGCGCACCTATCAGATTATGGTGGCGCTGGACGACTCGCTGAGCATGCAGTGCAACCACGCTGGCGAGCTGTCATGCCGCGCCGTCGCCCTCATCGCCAAGGCGCTGCAACAGCTGGAGGTGGGCGAGGTGGGCATCGCATGCTTCGGCAAGGAGACGAGCATTGTTCACCCTCTCGAGGAGCCATTCGGTGCCGACAGCGGCGCACGTGCGTTCAGCGAGATCACGTTCAAGCAAACGTCCACGAATATGAAGCTCTTCTTGGAGACGGCGCTCACTTACCTGGATGACGCCCGCGAGCGCATGCATGGCCAGACCCGCTCCACCACACAACAGCTGCAGCAGCTCATGTTCGTGCTCAGCGATGGCCAAATCACTGAAGACCGCAGTGAGTTGCGAAAGCTGATGGTGCGTGCCGAAGAGAACCACCAGATGGTGGTGTTTGTCATTCTGGACATCAAGGCCGCCACCAACGGCACCGGCCCAGAGGCGGCTGAAGAAGAAAACAACCGCAGTGCACCCGCACCACCAGCCGCGCTGACACCGAAGGATCTCAAAGGTCTGTCCACGGCTGAGCGAATGCGTCGGCTCAAGGCGGACCGTGATTCGCGGTTGAAGCGCGTGCAGTCCAACTCCATTCTTGATATGCAGATCGTCGAGTTCAAAGGCGCGAAGGTTGTGCGCCGCCCGTACATGGAGGACTTTCCTTTTCCCTACTACTTGATTGTCAACGACCTGCAGCGACTGCCGGAGATTATTGCGGACGCCATGAGGCAGTGGTTTGAGCTGCTCAACGCAGGCCAGTGAGCGGCTGCCTCGGAGACGTTTACTGCTCCACATTTTTGAGTTTTTTTTTTTGTTGTTGGATCTCACCATTGGTCACTACTGTCTGTTTCACCTTGCAGAGCGGATGATTCCCTCTGACGCGGACTGTGTGGGCGGCGATTCACATGACGAATCGGTTGACGTCATTGCGTTTAAGCAGCGAAGTGCTGCACACACTTCACCACTAGCTGTCTATACCACTTTTGTTTGCGCATGTTGGTTTTGACGCCGTGTTTCTTCTCACTGCGTGGGGTGAGCCTTTGTATTTATTTGTATTTGACGCTTAACAGTTAATGAGGGCTGCTTTCTGCGCACTCGGCTTCTTTTTTCTCTTCGTGTGCCCGCGTGCACACGCCGCTTAAGAACCTAATGTGTCTCTTTGTTTTTCACCTCTTGGTCATGACACAAACGCAAACAGTGCGAGAGAGTGAGAGTGCTCGTCAGTACATTCGATGCGCTCACGTTACCTAGGCTACCGCTGCACCTCGGCACCTTGCGGCGGCCGTTGGAAGGCACAATAAAGGTAATTTCCCGTAGGGACGCGTATTGGCTGTGGCGTGCGCGCGGACGTCCATCTCATCCTCTCCTTTGCTCTCCAGCTGCAGCCGCGCCTGGTCTTTTTTCAACAGCTGAGCACAAACCACCGAGGCGTGTTCAGATTGGAGCGAACAAACACCAAGACAAGCTGTCGCAATCACCACCATATTGTCTCGACAAGCACCCACACGCACCCACACACCTCTCTTTTTCTCTCTCTCCCCTCCCTCGTTCAGAAGCCGCAGTGAGGCACCACCTCTTGTGTACCTCTCCCACGTATCGACACGGAATCTCGATGTCATCGACCGTTCAGTGTGTTGACTTCAGCTGCCTGGTGGCGCTTCCACAGGAGGAGGCGCTCCAGAAGGTGCTGTCAAGCTACAGCACGGTGGGTCTGCAGGCGACGCAGATCGGCCGCGGACGGGCTCTCGTGAACGACATCCTGTACCACCGCCGTCGCGGTGACAAGGTGTTTCTCGCCTACACGTCCAACCTCATTTCCTGTGGTCTCCGCGACACTTTTGCGTACCTCGCTCGTGAGCGACTGGTCGACGCGTTCATCTCGTCTGCTGGTGGGGTTGAGGAGGATGTCATCAAGTGTCTGGGGGACACCTTGCTTGGCCAGTTCACGCTCGACGGCAAGGAGCTGCGCCGTCAGGGCTTCAACCGAATTGGCAACCTTCTAGTGCCCAATGATAATTACGGCGCCTTCGAGGAGTTCTTCATGCCTGTTTTGAAGAAACTGCACGAAGAGCAACGTGAGTCACGATGGACGACAAGGACGGCGCCGTCCGACATGATCGCCGCCATGGGCGAGGCACTCGAGACGCACTGCCCCGACAAGTGCGAATCGAGCCTCGTGTACTGGTGCTACAAGAATGGGATTCCCATGTTCTCGCCCGCGCTGACAGATGGCTCGATGGGCGACATGATCTACTTCCACACCTTCTCGAAGAAGGGCCTTGTCGTTGACCCGGTCGAAGACATTGTGAAGCTGCGACGCCTGGCTGCCAGGCCAACCACCACGGCGTCGGCAACCGTCGCCAACTCTGAATCTGCGCCTCGCAACCACGCTATCATCCTAGGTGCAGGCATCGCAAAGCACAACTTGTTGAAGAACGTCGCCGTCGATCGCGTTGTCATGGTGACGACGGGAAGTGAAGCGGATGGCTGCACGAGCTCGTGCACCCTTGAGGACGACATAGCGTGTGGTCTGCTGCGTCCACGGACCGAGGTGGTGCGAATCCAGGGCGACGCGACATTCGTGTTCCCACTGTTGCTCAGTCAGCTTCCTGCAGAGCCTTCGGATAAGTCAGCGTGAGTAACACTGGAGGGCCAACCGCCTTTGAGTAAACTGCACGAACCTGATTGTGCCCATTCCGTACTGGTCGGCGCGTACTGTTTTTTTTCCTATTCTGATTGTTGTTGTTATTGTTGTTGTTTGACATTGCCACCTGACAGCGCGGCTGCGCATTAGCTCGCAATCCTCTTTAACCCCCCCCACAGCTGTTGAACGACGTCGAACACAGGAAGAGAAAGAGAGAGGGTGCTGATCAAGACCCGCGATCGATGCCTTCGCTCCCCTCTCCGTCTCTGACGACTGCCGCTGTTTCCCCCCTTATTACTACCTGGCTTACTGTCGCTCTGCGCCTTTGCACCCTTGTATCATTTCACACACTCTTTCCCTTTATCTTCTCTTTCCACACACGCGGCCCTGAAGCCGAGGAAAAAACAAAACATCACAGCAGCGATAAGAGCAACAACTCGAGACCGTTCCCACCACTCTTACCCGTGCTTACATACACACACTCTCTCTTTGCCATGATTCGTCGCGCTGTGCTCTTTGTGGCGTTGCTGGTGACGCTGCTCGTGCTGTCGGCCGAGGCTGCCGTGACGCAGCCCTACACGCTACAGAAGCGCGTCGGCTCATCGGGCGCATGGGACACGGTGGCCACGTTTGCCATTTCTCGGCACGGCCAGCAACCCGCCCGCATCAAGGTGGCTGCGGTTCCTGCCAAGGACATGACATCGGCACAGAAGGAAAGCTTCGCGACCGCCCGCTTCGTGACGTACCGCGCCTTTCCGACAGCAGCGGACGGTGAGAAGGAGGCCGTGTCTGTTGCCGTCACACCGTGCACGTTGATCCGCGGCTTCAAGGCCTTGGACACCCAGACTGTGCTGCTGGAAGAAGACATTCGCGTTGTGCCCGGCGCCAACGCCACTATCCTGGGTTTGCAGGTCAGCAGCAAGACAAACATCTTCCACTCGAAGATGCTCGAAGGCGATGAGTGCGATCGCTCCGTGGTCAAGTCGCTTTTCCCTGTGGTACGGTTCAACACGACAATCGGCGTTGCGCAACCGGCTGCGGTGAAGACAGTCAAGTACGAGCAGTTGCAGGAGCTGATGGACTTCAATGCCGAGCAGCAGAAGGGCGGCAAGAAGAGGGCGGAGCCCAAGCGCGCTGAGAAGCGTATCGTGCGCAACGCGGCCGGCGAGGAGGTTGAAGTTGAGGTGCCCGTAGACGAGCGAACTTTCATCCAGAAGTACTGGATGTACCTGGTACTCCCCATCGCCATGTCCGTCCTCAAGAACATGGGACAGAAGTAAGACTGTCTCAAGTTGTGAGTACGTGGGTACTGACGTCGTCGTCATGAGACCGACCGCAGATACGGCGGAAAGCTAAAGAAAAAGGAAGGAAAAGCATGTTGTTGTTGGAAGCACGTGGCTCTGTCTCCAGACGCGTTCGTTTTGCCGCCGTGCGGCGCGATAAGTATTTCTTTCCCATCATCAGAACCGTGGCAGTTCTCCAGCACAACCTTTACTGGGCCAGCCGCCGGGCGTGACGGCCGCTCTCTCTTCCCTTTTCTCCGCACTCGCACGGCTCTTTTAGACGGTGGCTCTGTCGAGTGTGGAGAAACGGGTACACTGACCGGGATACTGCTCCTTGGTCGCCTACAAGGGCTATCTCGAGAGAGTCATGTCACGCCAGCACGTCTGTTTGCCTGCAGCCTACGCCGCCTCCTCTGTTGTGGCGTGTTCCAGCAACTGGGCTACCGCTGCCTTCGAGCGCAAGGCTTTAGTCCTTCGGTGCTTCTTCGGAGCGCTCGCTTGCTTTGTGCACCACTACGTCACTCAACACTTTTTTTTTCCTCATTTTTCTCATCCTCTTCATTTTGTCTTCCACTTCTCCTTTACCCTGCGCGTGTGGCGGCGGTTTCATTGGCGTACCACGGGGACAGCATTCACGTACCAAGTTTCGTCTCTTCCCTCTCTTCTTTGCCTCTCTAAGTGAGGGAAGGACACGGCAAGAAGAACGTAGGAGAACGGACGAACACAGGTCCCTCCCCCTCTCTTTCTCTCTCCCTTTCGCTGAGCGTTGAGTCATGCGCAAGTGCGTCGTTGGGCTGGCAAACAAGGCCGCTGCGGGCGCGTCATTCGCCGCCGGCGGCACCGAGTCGAACAAAAAGGAGCAAACGCTGAACATCTTTGCGATGCGCAAATCCCCGACGTCCCTTTATCAGGAGAACATGCACAGCAACACCCTCACAGACAACCCGATCACGCACCGCACGAGCCGTGACGAGCTGGCCTACCGCAAGCGCAAGCTCACGGAGCGTGGCCTCTTTGAGCAAGCCGCACAGGCAGAGGAGGAGGCCATGCAGAAAGACAAGGAGGGGAAGGCCGGCGCCGAAACACGCGAGTACTACTGGGCGATCGCATGCGCTGTCGTTGGTTATCTTCTTGCCCATTCTGTTGTATTCAGCTACTACTATCCGGATGATATCAGGCCAAACTACGCACCGGACCGTGGCTACTCCGACGACGTTTCTGCGCGGCGCGAAAACCTGGCCGCGGTGGATGAGATGGTAGGCCTGGCGGTTCTGGAGAGCATTTATAGCAAGCGCAAAGCCCTGCTGAAGAGGGCAAGCGACAGGGCTATCGCCTAGATGCAGCGTGCGACCACGCAAAGGACCGGCCGCCACCCTGTTTTTTGTGTCTGACTGTGGTGCGCCGGCTGGTTTCGCCTGGACAAGGGGGCTGCAGTAGTGCAGAGACACTTGTCAGCGGTACTCTTTGCCGTTGTTTGCACTTGCCGGTGCCTTGGTGTGCTTTTGCCCGTGCTGGCACATCCATCTCGGCTGGCGACTTCGTCAGAGTTTCCACAGTAGCACTTTTTGCGTAGTGGCTTCACAGGCGTCGCCGTTCATCTCCACACACACACACACGCACAACAACAACAACAATAATGAGAGTCACAGAAGATCCACCACAACACGAATGGCTTGCGGCCCAAAAGAGGTACTGTACCCAATGCCTGAGTGGCAATACCGTGCCCGTCAACTGGACCTATCGCCTTTTCTCATTGGCTTGGGATTCTCTCCACATCCGAGGTGTCTCAGTTTGCGGAAGATGCACGCGCTGACGCGCGGGAGCTAATCCACATTTACCCCAATGCCTGGCAGCGGCTTGGCAGGTTGGACGGCGTGCGTGAGCGCCGCCTGCTTGCTGCCTTACCGTTGCACACAGATACACATACGGTGAGTCGCGCATTCTCCCCCTCTCTCTTTCTTTCTTCTTCAACCTCTTGCACATGTGGTCAGTTCGTCGTACTGCCGCTGTTGACTTTGCACCGGATGCGCGCGGATCAATCGCAGCTTGCGCAGTCCGCGTGGGTGGCTGTGGAGAGCTTCCTCACCGGCACCGATCCCCAAGCCACCACCACGCTGTACCGTATCCTGCACGACTCAGCCGGTGAAAACGGTGTGCACGTGCTTTCATTGCCTGCCCCGCAACTTCTGCAGCACGCGCTGCGCACACCAGCTGAAACTAGTGGCTCGCGTTTGCTTGTCATTGCCATTTTGAACCATGTCTTCTGCACTCGTCTGCTGCCACTCACACAGCAGAGGCCGACAGACTGCAGGGCTGTGGGCCTCGATGAACTCGAAGAGCTTTACCTCGGAGTGCTTCACGCAGTGCCGTTGCCTCCCGCGGTGGAAAGGCAGCTTGTACCGTGCGCTGCCATGCTTCTCGTGCTGAACCACCCGCGCGCGTTGGCGGAAGCGCGCCGGCGGTTTCTTGATACGACGGCTGACAATGGTGCGTCGACATCGCCGCCACCGGTGGGCGTTGTGTGGCAGCGGCAGCGGTACCTATCCCTCTTCATGGCGCTTTGCGACCTTCTCACTGACAGGCGTGTCCCCCTGGGGCCCGTTCAGCGCGCACGTCAGCTCCACGACACGCAGCAGTCGCTGGACATGCTGTTGGCCGTCACCTTGTCGCACCCGGAAGCCACGCAGCGACCTCCCGCCTCGCAGGATGAGCGAGCGCTGATACAGTGCTTTGTGCAGGCGGTTGGTCGCGGCGCGACGTTGCTTCAAGAGCGTGCGTTCGACGAACCGCTGGACCTGTGTCCCGCGTTCTGGGAACAATTGCCGTCGCACCCAATATGGCAGGTTTGCCTGCAGAACGTACACGAAGGCGACCCTGATGCGGTGGATGCTGTCTGCCATGTTCTGCGATGTCTCACGGTGATGGAGCCGGCGTCTGAGCGGCTTCTCGCGTCTGCGCTTGCAGTGGCGCTGCAAACGAGCCACGCGAAACTCAGCTATGAGCTCATCACAGCGGCGCTGGAGGCCTCAACGGAGAGCGTGATCCTCAACTACGAGCCGAGCCAGCCTCTTTTCCTGCAGCTATCGCAGGCGGCTGAGCGTCTCATTGCCCCGCTCCGGGCCGACCACAACGGAGGAGGCACGGCCCCGTCTGACGACGCCGATGAGTGTGCCCTGCTCGCCTGTGAAGGCGTCGCTGTCCTTGCGCAAGCCCTTACACCGTTCCCTATTCCGGAGATGGAGGCGACCGACGACCCAGAGGACTACGCCGCAATCGTGGAAGAAATGCAGGCCGCCAACGCGAACAAGTTACGTGTTCTGGGAGTCATGCGTGAGTTCTTTGTGGCTGCTCAGCGGCTGCTCTTCACACGACTTGCCTCGTGCATCGCGGAGGATGACTACACGACCATCGCACACTACCTTGAACAGTGTCTGGTGGATGACGACGACAGCGCCGTCGTCTTTGATGCCCCTTGCGTGGCCTACTACAGCACGTATGAGCGACTCTACGCACTGCTCGGCACACTGCCGGTGGAGGCTATTCACGCGACAGAGAATGGCACAGCCACCTTGGCCACTGTGGGATGCGATGGACGTGCGGCGCTGTGGGCTCTTCAACATCAACCGCTTATCGCCGCGTCGCAAGCGGGCCACAGCACACCGTGTGCCACACCAGGTATAGCACTGCTGCCAATTCTCGTGCGGCGCTTCACCACCGCACACACCTGTTTCCGTGGCGCGTGCACTGTGCATTGGGGTCATGACGATGTTCGCGCGCTCGTCGGGCCTCTTGTGACTCAGCTACAGTGCGCGTGCAGTGACAGCAACAACGCTGTGGCGCTGGTAGCCCCCATACGACACATGGTGGACGCTGTCGTGTGCCTTGTTGAGGACACTGCTCTATGTGCCATCGATGGTGTGGCGGTTCTTCCGCAAACCGTCTTCCCCATCATGTGGCAGTGGCTATGCGACGTGAGCCGCTCCGCTTCGGCGCTCGACGAGGGTGCACGACGGGACAGCTGCCGTGTGGCGGAGTGCCTTGGCCGGTGGATCCTGCAGGGGCTGTGCTCGCCCGAGGCGTTTGGGTCGTTTGTCTCGCAGGCCGTCTCCCTCGTGCCGCCGTTTCAGGTGGAGGTGCTCTCCGCCTTGGCGCCCACGAGCCTGGCTGATGTTGCCGGCGTGCTAGATCTCCTTCCGCCCACACTGCGCTGGCTCGGAGAGGCACAACACGAGGCCGTATTTCATCGAGTGGGGCAGCGGTTGGCCAATCATGTGCAGGGCCTGCTCGCGGGCGGCAACGAGAATGCTGGGATGGCTGTCTCGGAGACGCTTCGCCACTACGCGGCCCAAGAACCGGTGCTGTGCTCGGCACTTCTTACGATCCTGACGGGGTGCGATACGTTGCCGCAGGCGCCAGACACCGCGTTGGAGTGCGTCAGCCGGGCGGTGTGGAGCCTTGGCCGCCCTGCGGACATCGCCACTACGGACCTTGAGTGGATTCTGCAGGAACGAGTGTGCGCACTTGTCGCGAGCTCTTCCCCCATCGACTCCGCGCACAGTCTGCTGCAGGCCCTGCTCCAGCCGTCGCCGTCCTTCGCGACCGGCGGCGGCGTGCGCAGGCTGTTCCTCGTTGCCCGCCTTGGCCGAATGCTGCTGGAGGGTGGACGGAGCTCGCGACCGTTCCTCGCGTCGTGCTACGCGGAGGCCCTGCAGCGCCTGCTGGAGTGCGTGTCGGCCCATTCGTTGGGAAGCTTCACGGCCGCGCAGAGCTCGACACCGTGTCCCCGCTTCGGCACTGGACGCCCACCCCCGAAATCCAACGACGAGGATGAGGAAGAGAGTCCAGCGATGGAGGCGATGCTGCAGGAGATGGCGGCACTTGGACGCTGCGCCACAGCGGCCAGCACGCCGGCAGATGGTCCTGCCAATGTGTGCGGGTGTCTGGCGCGCCTCGCGCAGTGCGGCGACGACTACGAGCGTCTCGCCACACTGAAGGGGTTCGTACAGTAAAGACCTTTTTGCCCTGCACACGCTCGTTTCTTGTGAATGACCGAATAAGAGCCTACATACCGACTGGGCAATCAAATGGAGTAAGGCGAAAGGACGAAGCAAAGAAAAGAGGCGCCGGTAGCCTTTTCCTAGGCCTCCCCCCTTTCCCTTTTCCAAAAGATCCAGCAGATCAGTTTTGTGAAGGTTGGGCCTGCTGAAGTCCGCCACGCATCCCTTCCTTTCGTCGCCCCAGGCGTACCTCGACCAGGTTTCGACTTTCAGCAGCGCGAAACTACCCGCTCAGGCAGCACGTAGCCCCGTTGCGTTCACCCCCCTCCCTCCTTGTTGTCTCTTCCTCTGTTTTTCTGTTCACTCTCTCCACACGCGCGCCACATCCCATTTCTTTTTGTTCTTCTCTTCTGCGCGAATGATAATTACGATGCGTCACCGTGCCCAACTCCCATTCAGCTGTAAGAAGACAGGCGCGCACGCAGCCGTTAACACACAACTGACTCATTATTCACTTGTTTCTTTGATTTTTAAAAGTCCGCTGCTGCAGCTTCTCACGGTTCGCTCGAGGCTAAACGGCTCAGGAACCGCTGAGCGTGAACACCACAGAAACTGCTTAACAGACCTTCGCTCCCTCTTTTGCCCTCACACGCGTGCGTGTCGACGGATCTCCCGGCCTTGTAGCGCGTCAACCGCAACTGTGCCCGTCGCGCGAGCACCACACGTTCCAGATAAGATCACAGCCAGAAGTCCAGCCTCGCGCACCGCCAACAGACCCAAATCCCGCCCTTTACACCACCGTTGGAGGGGACTGTTGCTGTAATCACTTCGTTTTCATTTGTTCTGCGACGTGGGTCGTGATTGACTTCGTTTCAGTGAAGAGTGCCTTTCTGCTTTTTTCACCCGTTGTCAACAGATCGCACACACACACGTATTCAACCACATATATATCTATTTAGTTTTTCCTTTTTGCTTGCGTTTGTGGTCTTTTCTCCTTCTTCCCTTCCCACTCTCGTCTTTGCCCAACGCTTAATCACTTCGAGAGCTTTTTTTTTCTCTCGTTTCGTACGTGCTCTGCTTTGCTGGCTGCTGGGCTTCAGCCGGCTAGAGAAGGCACTTCAACCTGTTTCGCTGCGCTCGCGTGCGCAGTGCGCCTGCGCTGCTCTGTGACCCGTGTCTCACTGCTGGGGTCGTGTGAGGTTTTCTTTTTTTCGCTTTCTTGAGTGACTTACGCGGGCAGTGAATCGATCCTTGAGATTAGCTCAAAGGGCACTACACGCACCGCACCACTCCAACCTTTTCCTTCTGTAGCTCTCGTTTACCCCTCTGGCGTGGTCTCCGTTTCTCCACTAGACGGCGAACTTCGGTCAACACCAGTCGAAGCCGTGGTGAATGTGGCCCTCTCTCCGCGCGGCGCCTGTGCGAACTGCTGCCGATGTTGTCGTTCGTTCTGCCGGGAGTTGCCTCCCCACCGTGCCGCTCCCCTCGACGAAACCACTGCCGAACTTTGGCTGGTGCGCGCTGAACACACGCGGCGCGCCTCCACCACCCTCCTGCTGCCACTCCTTGGTGAGCTACCAGGACAAGTACCTCATTCTCTTCGGCGGCGGCTCCACGTACGAGTTCTACAACCGCGTGTTCGTCTTTTCCGTGGAGAGCGACAGCTGGAGCGCCGTGGAGACCCACAACAGCGCCGTCGCGACGCCTCGCCTCAGTCACTCTGCGGTCGTGTACAAGAACAAGATGATCGTGTACGGAGGCCAAACCCAATCAGGGCCCGTGCTGTTGGACGATATCATTGAGCTGGATCTGCGCACCTGGACCTGGGCGTACCGCCAGTCGGCACCCAGCGAGCCCGACGGCCCCGGCGAGCGGCGGCTGCACTCCGCCCACGTGTTCGAAGACCGCATGTATGTGCTGATGGGTGATGTTTGTCACACAGAGATCCGGATGTGGTACCTCGACCTCGTCACGGATGAGTGGCACCCAGTCCAACTCACCGGCGAGGCCCCGTCATTTGCGCTAAGCGGTCACGCCACGGCCGTGGAGGACGACACACTCTACGTCTTTGCCGGCCACGAACCCAGCTGCGGCGGCAAGGGGTATTCGAACGAGCTGTACCGGTTCAACTTTCGTCAAGCACGCTGGAGTCGCGTGCGCACCGTGCCCGGCTCTGACGCACCGCTGCCACGCTATGCGTGCGTCATGGCGGTGAAGAACGGCAACGTTTACATCTTCGGTGGCGATGCCAACCGCGATACGGTCAACATGTACTTCGCCGACATGTGGTGCCTGGACACGTGCGCCGCGGCCCCGGTGTGGTCGCAAGTCCCTGTACCCGAAGCCCTCAAAGCCCGCAGCGGCGCGTCGTACGCACAGGCTCAAAGCGCGCTGTACTGCTTTGGTGGCGAGCTGCGTGCGGACCTCCATGAGTCACCGTTGTACACCAATGAGCTGTGGCGCTATCCACTGGCGTACGACATGAACGCCTCCACGTGCGAAAACACAGCCAGGTGGCTCGGTGCGGCCTGTGCCACGCCTCAAGGCATGCATAGCTGGCGTCGGTCCCCGTCTCTTTCCGTGACGCCATGGCATCTGAAAAGGCTGCTGCACAACCACGGTGTTCCCACCAACGAACCGGGCAATCGCGCCAATGAGGCGTCCGCGTGACTGGGCTTGCCTTCCACACGCGCACTCACCCAACCTCTTCTTTTTCTTTCTTTCGCTCTGCGCTCATTTCCGTAGCGTGCTTGTCATCCGCGAGGGGGCCTATAACTGTTCAAGTAAGCAATAGATCAGCTTATTAGTAGGAGTACTGCACTAGCCGTAGTCTTAGGAATTGTATCAATAGCAAATGTAGAAATGGGCGTGGTTATTCGCCATCTTAGCACCTGTGAAGACTGCGTGCAACTCACAGGAGTCATTGGTGCAGAGTCATCACAAGGAGGTCTTGCCGTTGTAATCTCTCGAATCGGCAAGAATCTTTTTTTGTTTTGGCCGGTGGACCTACAGATTGACCACTTTTTTTTTTCGTCGCCTTCTTCAATGCGCAGTCAAGGTCGCAGGAGATCTCAGGATGGTTGTGCCCAAAGACAATAGAATGACTTTGTACGTCAGGTTTTATTTATTTATTTATTTTTATTCGTAGGCGCTTTTTTTTTTTCGTTGCCCGCATTCGTTCCAGACTCTAGCCACTTTTGCAGACATGAGGGTGCTGCTTTCTCACTTCCTTTTTCTGTCATGTAGCTCAGGGTTCCCTGTCACTTCAGATCCAGACCCCGACCTTTTTGTTTTTTTCTTGTCTAGTCACGCTCAGTTGCCGAGTCGTCGCTGACATGCGCTCACTTTATTCACGTCACCTCAACAGATTTTATTTATTTATTTCACTTCTCCACCACTGCGGTGCTCTCACGATCGTCGATTTTTTTTTTTTGCCGCTTCATCTCACCAGCCAACACATCTCGTCATCTTGTAAGTAGGCGCACCACACACATCCATTTTTTTTTTTTCGTTTCCCATCCCTCGGCGGTTGTCCTGGGAATGGTGCTGTTGCACCGTTGCAGCACGAAAAACAGCAACGCAGTAAGCAGATGGTGAGCAGCGCGCATGGAGGAGACACCTCCCCCCGACAGCTTTACCTCACCGTCGCACGTACCTCTACGCGGCCTGGCTTTTTTTGCAGTCGTTTGCTTTGCTGTCTTGCCAACCATCTGTGCAGCTCTATCGTCGCTTCGGCGCTTGTTTCGCAACGCTTCCTGTGGAGCCTGGCCCTCCATTCTGCCTTCCACATCCCACATTCATGCTTTTGTTCTTATTGCTTGCCCCCTCCTCCCCTCTCTTTCTTTCTCACACAGTCGTTTCTCTCTCGCCGTGCCCGGGGATGACGTCACGGCTGGCACAACTTAGCCGGCGCGCGGCAACGGTGCTTGCGACGCCGCCCCCGGATGCCACCCCGAAAGCTGCGCTCGAAGTGGTGCATCAGCTTGGGCTCTTCTCAGCCTCGCTCGGCGCGCTGGCGAGCATGCCGAGCGTGTTAGTGTCAGACAAGGACACAACCGCTCGTGCCGCGGCGGACTGTGCGCATCAGCTGCTCCGCCACCTCTCTGCTTTGCCGTCGTCGGCGGACATCAGCGAGAAGGTCATGTCATCGGTGCTTGTGGTGGCGAAGCAGCATCAGCACTTCTTGGACCCCACCACGACCCACGAGCTCGTGCGAGAAGCTTCGCGCCGCTTCGGCCCAGTCAACCTGCTCACGTGGAAGCCCAAACAGCTGTTGGCAGGGCTGCATGCAATAGCAAAGTCGTGCGCTGGCAGAGCTCCTCCGTCTATCACAGAGGACTTGGTGGCGAACCTTGAACGAGCACTGCCTCAGCTGAACGCGCGGGACACCGCCTTGTTTCTCTGGTGTCTTGCTGTTTTGGAGTTGTGCGAGGCGAAGCCGACGCTGTGGGACACCACATGCCGCCGCTGTCTTCTGCTCTTTTCACAGATGAATCAAGTCAGCCACGCCACCGTGCTTCACGCTGTTCTGCTCACTCCTGCGCAGTGCGAAGGCCGCGCGCAGCAGGAACTGATGACCCTACTTCAGCAGAGACACCACGAAGACGGTGAGGTGCGCGGCCTCGCACCGGACGTGACTGGCGACACAGAGGGCCTGCGACTGCGGTTGCTTACGTCCGTCGCACGGCTGTCTACGGATGTCCAGCTCGCGTTAATGCAACGGCTCTGTCGTCAGGCACACACTGGATGCGGTGCGTCAGACGGCCCGTCGTTGTCCCCTTCTGACATGGAGGAGCTCGCCTACCTGTACGAGCATCTCGGCCGCAAACGGTTGTCCCCGGCACACGGCGCGATGATCCTGGAAAGCATTGTGGATGCATCCGGCACCAGTTGTCTTCGTTCGTTGATGCAGGTGCCAGGTGCCCGGCGGCTGTGGAAACATGCGATCACACAGACTGGGGTGCTTCTTCAGCATCCGCGCGGCGACGTGACAGCTGCGAGCTCGCCCATCACCACGAATGCGTCGGAAACGGCGCCGACGAACGCGTGGGACGACCTCCCCGTGCAGCTCTCCTCGGCTGAAACTGAGCGGTGTCTGTCCCTTCTCGTGAAAATCGGCCTTGGTACCTCCTTGGTGTTCTCTCCCACGTCTACCGAGGCCGCTCTCCTCGACGGCGATGAGGCTAGGCAGCTTTGCGTGGCCATCCACACGGGCTTGGCGACTTGCCTACACCACTGGCAACGTGAGTTGGCCCCAACACCGGCAAACGGCGTCTGGCTTGTCGCCATGGCAGTTGACTTCTTGTCGGCCGCCCACAGTGTTCTCCGCGATGACCACGTGCCAGCGCATGCGGTGCCGATGGCGACGGCCTTCATTGAGCGGTACCCTCACGCATGGGCACACCCTGCCACTGTGGCACGTGAGGCTGTGGACCTGCTCGTCGTGTCGGCGTCCTCGCCGCTTCTGCGGCCGTCGTGGTGCACGGGTGACGTCTCTGGCGCTGGCCTGCGCTTGCTCAGTCGCACCACCGCTTCACTCGTGGAGGCAGCCAGCAATGATGTCTCTCTGGCGGCTGTGGGGCCCCGCCGTGCACTAGAGCTGTGCGTAGCAGTCGAAACGAACTCGCTGAAGAATTGCCACGCAAGCGAGGTCGTGCAACTGCGAGGGCTGTGGCCGAGGGTTCTGAATGCTCACCGTACACGTGTGCCATTGCTTCGCGAGATCACAGACTTTGTTCACAGCCGGACTGCGGCGTTAGGCTCAGGCGTCCATTCTCGCACCGACACACGCATCCCTAATGCCCTTCTCGAGCTGTGGATCCGTCACTTGCAGAACGACGGCGCCGCACCGCTCACTCGCCTGCAAGAGGAAACGCTGCTGGGCTGCTTTGCGCAGCGCGCGGCGGATGTGGAAGCCTTGGAGGCGGCATTCCTTCTTCTCGTCACACGCCGGCTGGGTGAATCGCAGACCTTGCTGGAGACGCGCACACTCAGCCCGTCTGCTGTTGTTACCCTTGCCGAGCACGCGTGTGTGCTCTCCCGAGGCCGCATCGTCACGGCAAGCACAATTCTCTTCACGTTGATGCAGCGCCTCGGCACTGACGTTCGTGCGGGCACCCTCTCGCTAGACTCACTCAACGACGTCGCTTCCCTGCTTTCCTCGCCAGCCTGCCAAGACCGCGAAACACGCGAGAACCTTGGCACCGCCGTGAAGCAAGGCGCCGCGAAGCTGCTCATGGAGCGTCCGTGGCCGTCTGAGACGAGGGCCTATCTTGTCGCGTACTTGGTGCGCGCACAGATAGAGCTGGATCCCACATTTTTGAAGGCGCTCAGGGCATTCCCACCCTCGGCGTGATTGCGTTTTTACAGATGATCAAGTTACACTGAGACAACGGAGCTCGCCTCATCGCCAGTTCGGTGGGGCCCAGTTCGTCTGAACCGTGCCAGGGACACAATGAGGGTTTCCCGCAACTTGGTAGAGGATAGAAGAGTGCGCCTACAAAGTAAATACCAGACAAGTACACACAAATTCACATCCATCCAACCACGTCTTCCTCGCTCCCGCCTCGTCTCATCTCACGCTCCGCACACTAACGTAAGTGAGCTGCTCGTCCATCACAGCTGTTTTCGTCTCTCTACAACTGACATGAATTTCGAGGTGAACGGCTCAGCCTTTCACTGTGCGAACGGTGTGTTCGCAGTGAAGCCGCGTTTTGGTCTCCACTCCGTCCTTGCAAGAGCGGACGCGACCTCACTCACTTCGCCTCAGACACCCCTAGGCCGCGCTGTGGTGCCGGCAGTTGACGCACTAGGCCGATTTCTGGTGGAGGACAAGGGCGTGTACTGCGTTACCACGTTCCAGGCACAAGAAGACTACAAACCTCTGCTCGCACGAAAAGTGAAGCGCGAGCTGCTCGCTCGGCGCACGCAAGACACCAAGGGAAAGCTGCCCGGCGGGTCACGGCTGTCACAGCCCCGACGCGGTTCCACAGCGTACACACAGTTTGTCGGCGAGTTCCTGAGGACGTTCAAGAACACCTCCTTCACGGATGCGAGTGCCGCGTGGCGGTCGCTGGATTCCACGGCACGCAAGAAGTTCAGCACAAAGGAACTCATCGCAAAACTAGTTCGCAAAGGCCGCTATGAGCTTGCCACATCGAAGCGAAGCTAAATAGGCAGTGACCACGCTTGTTCCGTGGTCACCTCGTGCTCTCAACGAAATACATGCTTCCCCACCACCACAGGCCCTTACGGTCTGTCCATCACACGAAGTGGCGCTTCTCTGGAAACCACTTTCCGGTATTCACCGCCCGGCATTCGCGCGAAGCCGGCGACGCGCGGCAGTGACACCAGTCCTCCTCTTGGGAGACAGACAACCTTTTCCTACTCGCCGTTTGACACCGCCCTGTTCCGCGCGCGGCATGAAGCCACGTGGCTGCGCTGGCAGCGGCGCTTCACTCACCACTACGCACCACTTCACTGCTTCTCTCTTTCTCTCGTTCTTCATCAACAAACCCTCTGGATACCGACTGCCAGCTTTATTTTTATTTTTGCTCGCTGCGTGACCCTCTTCTTTTTTTCTTTTCACTTGGACTCGCTTCGGTTTCGTCATGTCTCAGAGAGAATCGATTCAGCAGCAGATCACGGAACTGCTCGAAGCGAAGGATCCCGCGAAAGCACCCAAAGTGAACGTGCTGCTCGAGCGCTATGCCGGTCACGAAGAAGCTCTGTTGGCAGCCCTGAAGCGCAAATACAATTGTGAAGACATTGCCGAGGCGCCTGCCGCAGTGTCCTCGCCACCGAGTGGTGGTGCTGCCACCGTGGATAAACCAGCCGCAACGTCTGTCGAGACGCCGGGAAGCGATGATGGGCTCGAACCCTATCGTCAGCGGCTCCGCAGATTGTATGTCGCTCACTGCCCAGCGCGTGTGCCTTTTGTGGATCACGACTTGAAAAAGTACCCTGGGCGCGAAGAGGACGTGCTCCGTGCGGCCTCCGCGCGCTTCGGCGTGGAACCCCCGGCACCGGAAGCACAACCACAAAAGCTAGATGCGTGCACACCTGAGCATGCGCCGTCCGGCGATGACCGCCCTACCACGTCCACCGATGTGGCCAGGCCGGACTCGTACCTCGCGCGGCTCACGCGCATATACCAACGCTACGCCCCCGAACGCGTTCACCAAGCTCCTCGACACCTTGAGAAGTATGCCGGCCACGAAGAGGAGGTCATCCGGGCCGCCGTTCGCCACTTCGGACCAGAGCCGACATCACCGCAAGAGAGCGCCATCGCAGCGCCGGCACCCCCAGCTGCTGCTCTTCATCACTCCGACGACAGCGACGGGAAGACCACCGATGCTGCACCGCCAACAACCTTTGCACCATCACCACCTGTGGTGACCACAGAGACCTCCTCCGATCGAGTCGCCCCTCGACCTCTTGTTACCGAGCCGCCGAGGCCACAGACGGACGAACACCCGCCCGTCCAGCCTTGTGGTGTGGATCACGAGGAGAGCGGGGCCGCCTCACTCCCCGACGGCGGACGGAACGGGGAGGCGCCACTCGCAGTCACTGACTCTGACGTTGAGCCCCGCGAGCACCCCGTGCACGCGGAGGCACCACCGTCCGTGCGGACTGACCCTACCGGGACACCGGCGTCGGAGGCCGAAGAACACACTGGAACGCTGCCCACCAATGTGCATGCGGACAACGCACAAGGCAGTTCGCACAGTGCCGTGGCGCCACCGGAAGAAGATCGCCCTTTTCTGTTTGTCCCCACGCCGCAGCCTGTGGTGGACTCTCAGGAAACTCAGGGTACTACGTTCGTCATCACACCCATGCCAGAATCGTCTGCGGCTGTTTCTGGCGCGGCTAGTCCCGAGACACATGAGGCCACGGAATCTCCGCCAGTTGCTCGGGACTCGGCAATCGCCCACTCACCACCAACCTCGCCGACGCGTCACTCCACACCAGCCTCGAACTCTCCGGCCTGTGCCACCCAAGACATGTCAGCAGGACCCGACGAGGCCGACGCGACGCTGGTGCCCACGGTGAAGGCACTGTTCAGCGCACTGTCTGCCACCTCCACGTTGGATGGGGAGCTGTGCACCTATCTGATCAGTGTCGCGACTCAACAACCTCCTTCACCACAGTGGCCCTCGACGGCAGTAACAGAGAGCGAGTTTCTGGCAGCGCTTGACGAGGTGCTCACGGAAACAGACACCGCCGTGGACATTGCCGCCACGCGGCTCCGTCGTCTGGTTAGTCGCCTAGGGTCTCGCGGTCGCACGGCGTCTCTGAAGGAAGTGGTCTCTGCTTCAAAGCCAAGGTGCTTTTGGTGCCACTGGTGCGTGCTCCCGTCCGTCGAAGATCGTTGGCAGCGTGCGTGGGCGACGCTCGTCCCCGCGAAGCGACTCCTGCGCATTTGCTTTCCGCATTCGACCCGCGTCGAGCTCCCGATCGCCTTTGGCCATGTGCTGACGTGTCGACGAGACGTGTTCACTACGCGAAGTGCAGCCCCGCACCGGTTTGCGGCACACGGAGTGCGACTCACGTTTTCTTCGGATGCGGTGCCGCTGGAGGTGCTCCTGTGCCTGGAGCGCGTCGAGGATGCGCAGGCCATTGTTTCTGCCTACCGAGCGTACGAGGCCACGGTGAGACAACACACGAAAGCGCAGCGGCAGCTCACTGATCACTCGTCAGCGTCTCTGTCATCCCAGAGCCGCTCTCTGGTGCAGCGTTCGGCGCTCGCGACGTCGACTTCTGCCGCGGAGTCGATGCGTGTGTGGTGGTGCCGAGAGGGGGACAGTACCATGGCCGCGTGTGAGTGGTCGTTGAGCGAGGACGGTGCGTCGGTGCATGTTTGTGCATGCGAAGAGGTCGCTGGCGCGCCAGCGACTTCGTTTCCTGCCCCACAGACGGTGATGACTGTCGTGGAGGAATGCGATTGCCCCGTGACGCCTCCTGGCGACCGCGTGACGCCGCCACCCTGCGGCTTCGCACTCGTGCTCCGCGACTACTCGTTTGTCTACTGCTGCACATGCTCGCCATCGCAACGGCGCCGCGCGGTGCAGTGGATGACACGCTGCGTGGCCCGCCAAGAACTGCTGCAGGTTCCCTTCTCCCAGTGGTGATACCTTGGCACGGTTGTTTGACATGGGTGCGCATGGGTGTGTGTGGGCAAGCGGGGACTGACGTGCAGATGGAGCTTGCGGAAAAAACGGGCTCTTCGTTCCCTTCTTCAGCCGACCACCAACCCACACACAAGCATAGGCATCAACGCCGATTATTTAGCGACTGTACCACTACGAATATCAAAATACTGGTTCGTCTCTTACATTTTTGTTCTCCATTTCTTTGAGGCGAGACCGACTTTATTGACCGCACACCAGGTTGCCATCAGCTAAGTCTGAGCCAGCCACCCCGTATTTCTGTTTGAAGCGGTTTTCTCTTATACTGCTCCCTCCCCCACGCGGAGTGATAACGTTAACGTGTGCGAGCGTGCGTGCCCAACACACACACACACACACACACACACAACGTTTCTGCGTCTGCCTGTTCTGTCCCTCACCATCGAGTCGAACTGTTCTTTCTTCTGTCTCCGTGTCTCTGCCTCTTTCTCGCGATCCCTTTCATTTCTTCTCGCCTGCCGCGGCGCACGTCTGAACTCCGGACCCTTGCTGTAGCACCAATGACGACTGGGTGCGGGGTGCTCGTGGAGGCCGAAGAGGAGCTCCGCAAGCTGTCACCTCGCGACGCGTACATTGGGTTCTGTCTCCGCCAGGGCTGCAAACCTATTCTGGCGATTGCGGACCTCTTCTCAAACGTCGCGGGAGACTGGGACAGCGACGAGGTCATTGATCTGTCCCGCACGTACGTTGGTCCCCATGGTGTGCTCGCCGTCTGCGAGGTCTGCAAGCTTCTGAAACGGCTGCGGCACCTCGACTTCTCCAACAACTTTCTCACCAACGAGTGTGGCCCATCCTTGGCGAGCCTCCTTTCCACGCACCCGACCCTCCAGAGTCTGGAGCTGCAGGGTAACAGGTTCGTCTCCTGGACCGCCGCCATGTACCTGACCAAGGCGGTCGCAGAAAGCGGTCACGTGACCTACGTTGGCCTGCTCGGTACCAGCACGGATAAGGACACACGTGACACACTCTTCGCCCTCACGCGGCGAAACGCCGTGAACCTGTTCGCAAAGCGCGGCGCGTGCGCACAGCCGAGCCATCACCACAACGCCGTTCTGCTGCGCGCCATGCGACAGTACTTTTTGACTTTTGCGGACGAGGAGGGTAACGTGCCTGCCTTTCGCGTCCAGGACGGACGCCGAGAGCGGCGTCTCTTCGATGGCCTGAACAGCGGTGGGGGCAGCACGCCACCCAAGGACGACGAGGACGGCACTGAGTGTGGCGCCGCCGGCAATGCGACTGACGAGCTGATCACGTGGAACCAGTTTCTCGTCCTCGTGATGCTCGACGGCTGCGTCTATGACAAGACGCTGGTGGACCGTCTGTTTGGTGTCTTCGAGCGCTTCAACGTGTTGCCAAACGGCGGACGTGGCGATGGCCTTGTGGAGGTTCACGACTTCCCCCATGTTCTCAATGAAATTTGTGCCGTACCGGCGCCGAGCCGAGACGTCGCGGTCCTGAAGAGCAAGCTTGGCTTGGACGACACGATGACCATCTGTTGGGACGAGTTCCTGTACACGTTCTACCACTGTCCCTCTGACATGAGCAACGGCATCACGAGCTGCGTGGCGACGCCTTTGCCAACGCAATTGCGTGCGTTGCATTACTGATTTGATTTTATGTAAAGATCCACGACACGTGGCCCACCGATACCGCAACAAAACTTGCGCTTTTTTTTGTGTGTGTGCCTTCTTGCCCTGCTTTCGCGTGTTATCTTACGCGCCAACGGCAACTTGCACAGCCACGGATTCACTGCGACTTGGTGCCGGCGGCGAGCGGACCGCAACGCAGTGTGCGAGCTCGACCTTTCCGGCTCTCTGTCTCTCACTCACACATATTCTCCCTCTCCTTTCGTTGTTCCCACACATTCGCAGGCGGTTTCGTAGCATCCCCTCTGCCCCCCTTTCAGCCACCCCCCTTTGGTAGGTGTTGAGGCGCCGTGCTCACGGACTGCAGACACCGTGTTGTGCGCGTTGGCATCGTGACCTTGCTCGTCCTCGACTCAACGAGGCAGTGCACCATCACTCTCTTCTCACCTTCCACATCCACTCACTGATTCTCACTCGCACGCCCTCTGCTTCTCTTCTCTTCTCCTTTTTTTTTTGCGATGCAGCGCACGCAAACGTGCTGAGTGTGGTTGATGTAGGTCTGGTGCTGCGAACGCATGTTTTTCAGTGAACCACAGTGCACCGAGGTAGGGGCACTTCAGCTGGCCGCGGACGGCGGCGTCGAGGACGTCTTGGTGGAACCACTCTCGGGTCGTTTGTGGCTCATCAGCAAAGATCGTCAGCAAGTGTCAGTACTGGATGCTTCCGTGGCCGAGTCCGCCTTGAAGCGACAGGCAGCCTTTTTAGCCCCGGCCGCTGTGCACACCCAACTTGTCTTTGCGATTTCTACAGGTGAGGCGGTGACAAAGCCCCCGCACGGCGAAAACAAGGACGACCGGAGTGAGGACCGAATCACGACTGTACTCTTCGCGTTACGGCAGAGCCCCGACGATGATGAGGTGGGGGCGAGGTTTGCCGTTATTGTGACGCAAAACGGTCTGCTCATTACACGCGCACTTGACGCACCCACACGCCCCTGCGCGGAGCACCGGCTACCTGCCGGGAAGGTGTGCTGCAGTGCCGCATTGCCTCCCGACGCGTGTTTTGATGGGTACAATGTGCTGGTCTGCCTCGCAAGCGACGCGGATTGCGAGATCGCCGCACTCGCCGTCAGCACAATGATCACAAACAACGCGCACCTCCCTGTGCGTGGTCTCTTCCGCATAACAGGCTCCGTGTCGGGACTCTTGCTGGATGCGAGTGAACAGGTCATCCTTTGCGTCACGGAGGCCGGCGCCGTCGACGTGTGGAGCTGGGCCGAAGGGGCCGATGTGTCCCCGCTGTACCAGCCGATGGAGTATGATACCGCCGTGCTGGGCCCACCGGCAGATGGTGCGGTACTCTTGACAGCCGGTCATGTGTGGGTTGGTACACTGACAGGCAACCTTGTGCGTATGCCTTTCCGGCGAGTGGCAGTCGATGTCGCCGCCAGTGCGGCACCCCTTGTGACCTCAGCTGCCGAGGGCACCCACAAGGGGCCTGTCCGGGCCTTGCTCGTCATGTCGTTGGGCACGAGCGTGTGGAGCTGCGGCTGCGATGGGAAGGTGTGCGTGTGGAATGCGGCTTCGGGCGACCTGTGTGGCTCCTTTCTCTTCTCGCCTGACTCGGAAAACAGCCGCGTCCGGGCGTGCCCACCGTTGGTCTCCACACCACTGTGGGCCGCCCATCCCCAGTCAGGCGCGCTCACGTCCTTCAACGTCGTCGAAAGCCTGGCGCACGACGTGGAAGCGCGGCTGACCACACTAGCCGCTCAGCGTGCCAGCGAAGCCCAGAGCCAGGAGCTGGCGTCCCTGCGCTTTCTGGTACGGTGCTTGGTGGATGCGTGCACGAAGTCGGCGACGTCCAACGCGGAGGCGGCGCCGCGTGGTGACAACGTGTTTACGCGTGTTCTCGCCGCTGCCGAGTCGCTCGGTGACGACTACGAGGAACCCGTGAAAATTGTGGTGCGTGCGCTGAACGACAACTTACAAAGCCGTGCACTTCTGCGGCGCTATCACAGTGCTCGGCTGCGCCAACACCCTGGCGCTGCACCCCCGCTTGATGGAGACAGCCTTCGCGTCCCACTTCAGCAACTGGTCGACGATGCACACCGTCTATGGCAACTCGAGGACGATGTCCATTGCTTTATGCGGCAGGCCGCTGCGATTCTGCCGTGTTCAACACCCACTGAATCGCTCGACGACGTGTGGGCTGCACTGCAGTCACTGTTGGAACCCACGAATGCCACAGCCGCGAAGCCTGACTCTCGACCCGACGGCACGGATGACATGCCCGAGCACAGCAAGGCGGCGGCAGCAGCGGCGACGAGCGAGGAGGTGCTGGCGTTGCAGAACGCACTGCAGAACGAACGTGCACTGCGTGCCGCGCGTGAGCAGGCCCTGTCTGCGCTTTCTGAGGAAAACCGTGAGCTCACCCAGCGCGTGGACCTCCTGTCGAGTCAAGTGACGCGCGGGGAAGAAGCGACAGAGATGCTCAAGCGCTCGCTCCTCGCATCTCGGAAAGCCGCTGAGGCTCAATCCACTGAAGCGGCCAAGCTGTTTGGTCTGGAGGCGCGGCTGCGTGAAAGTGAGGAGCGGCACGCGGCGCTAGAACGTCAAGTCAGCCACCTCCGCTCGTGCGAAGAGACGTGCCGCACGACGACTACAGAGCTGGCAGAGGCGAGGGCCACACTGGCGCGGTACTCACAAAAAGAAGCACTGGCACAGCGCGTCATCGCCGACTTCCTGCACACACAAGACGAAGTGGACAAGGCTGTTCAACACACCAGCCGCCGCGCAACAACTATAGTTGCGCAGCAGCAGAGGAAACAGCGCACCTCTACTAGTTCTGATCGCAACGACGGCGACGATCTACTCAACTGCATACTCGATTTGGAGGATACCATAGATGAGATTTTACACCAACAAAAGAATTACATCCAAGACCTGAAGCAGCAATTCCTTGCGTGATCGGGCATTTGGACGTTTCTCTGAATTTGCTTTTTTCCTCGTTTTGGCTTCCTTCTTGAGCCGCTGATGCACGAAGACGAGGCCACGCCTGAAACACTTCGATCAACAGTCTGCGATAGCATCCGCCATTCAGGCGAGCGCGCTGAACTACTCCTTTTTTTTTCTGCTCGTCTCGAGCACCGACTGCGCGGTGAATCCAGCGACGTACTTCGCACGCCACCCTCAGGCGCCACGCCCACGCCGTACGCTGTTTCGTGAACACAAGTCAAAGTATCACTACTGCTGGCGTTTCTACTCTCGCAGCTCCCCACTGATCTTCCTACCCCCTCTCTCTTTTCTTTTCACTCTTTTCGCTCGGTGACGGGGGTAGTGATCCTTTCACGATTAGTCGTTTCTTGCCCGACTCCACCGCGCCCCTGCGTAGTCATTTACTTCCTTCTGATTTTTCACACTCGTGCGTAATCCAAGTCTCTTGACGGTGCCGTCGAGTGTGCTCTCCCTTTTTTCTTTTACCTTCGCATTTCACCACTCCTATTTTTCTCTCTCGTGCTACCATATCGTATAGGCGCATCAGAGAACTCGACCGGCGTGCCACACACACACACACACAAACACACAGCTGAGGATTCGCTCTCTTCATGCCTGCCTCACCAAAAACTGTCGGGAAGGCGCCAGCAGGGGCGAAAAAGGCGAAGCCGAGCCCTCCCGCTAGCGGAAAAAAACCCGCCAAACCCAAAGCAAGCGTTTCTGCCTCAACGGGTGAGAAGCCCAGAACGACGCCTGCACACGGCTGTCGGCACATCTGCCGCGTGGATAGCCTGAGGATGCCGAAGGACTTGATGTGTCTCGCTGCAGGACTGCTGCTCGCGGTTATTGTGTTTTCGTCAGGGCTAGGGGGCGGCCTTGTCTTTGACGATAACCTAGCCATCACAAAAAACGCTGACGCGGACGCACGTACCCCCATCGCCAACGTGTTCGTCAACGACTTCTGGGGTCACCACCTGAGATCTATTGTGTCGAACCGCTCGTACCGCCCGCTCATTGTGCTTAGCTTCCGTTTACAGCACCTGCTCATGGGCTACCGTCACTCCGCGCTGTTTCTTCACGCAGTGAACTACGCCGCTGCTTACGTGAACGCGTGCCTGGTGTTTTACCTGGCGCGCGTGTACGCCCTCATCATGTTCCGTGGCCGCCGCGCGACAACAGGCGGGACACAGTCAACGCAGCTCTACACGTTGCCGGCCTTCGCCATGGCACTGTTCATTGTCCACCCTGTGCACGTGGACGCTGTCACCTCTATTGTCGGACGCTGCGAAGTCTTCTACTGTCTCTTTGGTTTGCTGGCATTCTTTACTGCCCACCGTTATCTGGCTGGTCATGACGGCACCGCGCGCAAGGCCGCGCTGCTGTTGCTCATTGCTGCGCTCATGGTCCTCTGTGTGCTCTCAAAAGACAGCGGTATCACCTTCGCGGCACTCTTGATTGTGCACGCTGCCACACTGCTCCACGTGGACGCTACCTCGAAGCGGGCAGCCGCGACAATGACCATCTTCTCCGTCGCTATGATCGTTGGCTATTTCGTCTTCCGACAGCGCTTCATTGGCAGTTTGGATCTCCGCAACAGCCCCGTCCTGCGACGCACAGAAACACCGCAGCTCTTTGTGCCTTCTGGACGGTGGAACTGGTGGGCTATTCGCTGGGTCATTCAGATGAAGAACTTGGAGCTGCTCTTTTTCCCCACATCACTGTGCTGCGAGTACAGCTACAACTGTATTCCACAACTTTCCTCTCCATCCGACCCACGTGTGATCCCGTTCATCTGTGTCACAGTCGCCCTGGCTGCCTTCACTGCCGCGCTGCTATTTTTCACCTTTGCGCGGCGCAACGTGGTCGCGTTGTCCCTGTTGGTTAGCCTCCTGTGGTTGGCTATCCCGTATGCGCCTGTGAGCCACTTGTTTGTGCAGATTGGCACCTTCGTCGCAGAGCGGTGCCTTTACGTGCCCTCGATCGGTGCGGTTCTCTTCATGGTGTTCCTCTTCGTGAAGCGTGGTGACGACGTGGCGTCACAGTCGCTGTCGATGCGGTATGTGCCCCTTCTCGTGCTGCTGATGCTTTGGGCGGGTCTCAGCATGTCTCAAAACAGTGTTTGGAAGGACGCCATCACGCTCTTTCGGTCCGCCGTGGACACCTGCCCGAACAGCGGCAAAGCACGCGCGCAGCTGGCGACAGCCATGGTGGAGCGCGACGGGACCATTTACAGCGAGGCAGAGACGCTCTTCAAGGAGGCTTATGCGATTGATGACAGGCTCAGCGAGGTGCTTTACTACCTCGCAGTGGATGCGTGGCAGAATAAGCACGACAGTGACACTGCCTATGAGCTCATTCGCAAGTGTGCTGGCGTTCCTCTTTCGATGACGAAGTGTTACCCAGTGATGCACGAGATGCGCAGTCACCTGTTCCCCGACAAGAAACAGTACGAGCTCGCGCTTGACGACATGTCCATTGCGCGGCGCAACCCTGACATCGCTGGCAAGTACCGCGAGGCCGCTGAGCTCGTTATTCGTGACGAGAAGGATTACTGCTACGCACGAACTCTTCTCTTTGCCGCCATGAAGTACTGGTCCTTCTCGTCGCTCATGTGGCGCACGGACGACATTGGGCCTGCGCACACGGACCGTGGGACTTACTGTGAGGCCGCCGGTCGAGCTGCCCAGGCGGCGGAGCAGTGCTACCTCGTTCAGCGACCGGCAGAGTTTGCCGAACGCGACAACCCCCACGCCAAGCTCTTCAAGCACGGCCGAATTATCCGCACACTCACGCGTATCACGGACGGTCTGCGGAACTGCCACACGAACTGGACGCGTGCGGACGTCCTAAAGGCGAACACCACTGTCTTCGACACGTATCCGACTCAGGTGGCTCGTTTTGTGCCGCTGGCCACCACCACCATTGACGCTTTCACAGCCATCTATGAGACAGGCTTTGTGGAAGCGTCTGCTGAGCGAAAGGCGAGTGCGATGGCGTTGATTCTAGAGGCGGCGCTTCGGCGTTACTGCGCGGCCGCGACGCTCTCGGAAGACACGGCTGTCACGCGGAAGTTGAAGCAGTTGGCACCTGAGGAGATGAAGCGGGTGCAAGCGACCTTCAAAGTGGAAAGTAGTGTGTGGCTCAAGCAAATCAAGTCTTCTCTGGACGCGCTGCACCTCTTGGCGCCAGGTAGTGAACAGACACGCAGCTTGGTGGAGACGTTCACTTCGTGCGTTCCTGGTCTAGCGGAGTGAGTGCGTTTTGCATTCGCACTCTTACAGGTACAAACGAACGTCTGATTAGGCACACACTCCAGTCGCCGAACAACCACACATCGTTCGAGATCAAGCCAACCTCTTACACACACACACACACACGCAAACATACACATGTGCACATACACCGTCTCAGTTGCGTGACGAAACGTGCGTGAGAGAGATTGTTCGGCTAGCTGACAAAAACAAAAAGCACGATAGCGTATATTGTGTACGAGGGGCATCATCCGTTGAATAGCGCCTCTGTGCACAGCAGGCTGGTGCCGATCACAGCCCAACTCAACACGCGGGTAACCCGATGGCACAGTCCCACGCGTGCGTCTGCGTCAACGCCTGCGTCACATGCCCCACATACTGTCTCGCCCACACGTCTACTTTCTTTTCCTCCCCGCCGATTCACACACCCTCTTTGCCTCTGTGAACCCATTGTTGCGTGGGTGGGTGCCTTGGTATCGTCCAAATAACCGTTCAGGACTCGAGAGAGAGAGAGCGTGGCACCTCGTGCACGTCATTCATATTATACTTCTCTTTGTGCCATCCTGACTGTCCCGCAAACGGTGGACAAGCACTCTCCTTTCCTTTTTTTTTTGGTTTCTACTCCTGCACGACTTTTTCTTTTCTTCTTTGGTCACCAGACGCATTCACTCACTTTCTTTCTGAGACACACACACACACTGCACACCGTGTACTGCCTGTGCCAATCACCTTCATCCACGCAGTGTGACCCGGACGTGCGTGCTGAGTGACAACGCGTTGCTTCTACGTAAGCAAAACAACAACAACAACAACAGTGAAACCTACAGCAGGGGGATAATTAAACGACTTACGAGGACGCTGAAGCGCGTGTCTCTGCGTACGACTGACATGGTCTACAAGTGTGTTGTCGTGGTTCGCAGCGATGACGGCACGGTGCAGCGCTCACTTGCTCTCCACGAGGCCCCAACCTCGCTGGAGGCACTGACGGAACACCTCAAGACGCTGGACCTGAGACTTCAGTCTATGCCCTTCACGCTATGCGCGGCGAGTGGTGCCGGCGGGGAGGAACCGGTGGAACTGCTGTCCGATGACGATGCCGCGCGACTGTGGACGCTTGACGGCGGTGTGGTGAACTTGGATATTCGCATTCACGGCACCGCTGACCCTCACAGCATATTCTCGTCGACGTATTTCGGCTCTGACGTGGTGTCCCTCATCATTTTTCCACCTCTTCAGGATGGCTTGAATGCGGACGCCGACGTCATAGAGAAACAACTGGTCATTCCATTGACCGGCGCGCTGACGTCGTTGAAACGCGCCATCTACTGTTCACTGCCGACAACCGCTGGGCTTCGGGCTTCCACCCTCACCGTGTTCGGCGTCACGGAGGGCACCACACGCGAGCTCGTTCCACTGACATCGGACATCGCCGCCGACGAACTGCTCCACCGACACGCCAAGCGCGGCACGCCCCTCGCTGTGACGTACAGCCTTCCCACCAAGCCGCAACCATCACCACCCAAGGCAGCAGCGGCCGCGCCGACGGTCGTGCCGCACTCACCACCGGCTGCTGACTCTGAAGCACCGCAGTCACCGCACGTACCAGCGCTGTCCAGCTCGGCGAGTGCACCACCGTCGCCGGCGTCCCCTCCTAAGCCGGCACTGTCGTTGGGCGGTTCCGACACGTCGCCAACCACCTCAGCCAAAACACACTCTCCACCAAAGGCAGCCGCCGTGACTACTATGCCTGTCACTCTGGCTTCACCGACACCTACACCACCGACAGCGCGTACACTCTTGTCCATCAATGGCGTTGCGAACAAGGCCAGCCTGCCTCCCTCCGCCGCCGCAAACCCGGAAGCAAGAGGGCGATGTGCACAAGTGCGGTTCGCGGTTGACAGATCGCGGCTACCAGACGCGCAAACCACCGACTTCTGGTTCACTAAAGGACAGGATGGACTACTGAAGCGTTTGATCGAGCACTGTGAAGCACTTGTGCCGGCTGACATGATTGACGCCACTGGCACCTCGCTGAGTGTGCTATCTGGCGGGCACACCTCACCGCTGAAGGATGACGCCGAGCTTCGCGAATGGCTTGTCATGACTGGGGAGTCTGGCGCAGTCCTGACCGTTGTGCTCTCTGCGGTACAGCCCGCCGTACTGCCCGCCACCCCACCATTGACTACCGCCGTACCCCAGGCGCCGCCGGAAAAGCTCGCCACCCAGGATTGTGACGACAGTGGCCGTGTTGAGGTGGCAGTGCCACCCCTCTCGCCGACACCACTCTCACCGCGACCACCTAGTTGCCCCCGTGCAGCTGCAGCCACCGCGGCACCGCCACCGCCACGCCGTCTCTCCTCACTCACACCGGCGGCCGCCCCGACCACTCCTAGTAGTTCAAGGGTGGTGTCGAGCTCGGCTGACGTCAGTGCCGAGGGAAGCCCCTCCAAGTCACCAAAGACGGGTTCCTCAACCAGTCCCAGTGTTGAGCACAGCGAGCCCGCTGTCGCTGGCCCCCTTAAGAGCAGCCTCTCCGTTCACGACGATACGGCTGTCGCCGTCTTCATGGGAGCACCACCGCCAACGCTGGATCACACGGGCCTCGAGGCGCTTGTGCAGCTGTTTGTCCGGTGGGGCGGTTGCGAAGCACTCGTGCAGTGCACGCTGCGGCCAGGACTCATGCTGGAAGATCTTAAAGCGGCCATTGCCGACGAGTTTGGCGGTCAGCTGCGCGCGAGCTCCTCATTCCAACTCTTTGTCTGCGAACGCTCGCATGCCCCTGAGACAGGGGAACTGCTCGACACGGAGGCGAAACTGCGTTCACTCGTCGAAAGCGCGTCCGCCGAGCTCACAGTGCTCGAGGTCCGTAGGTCCTCCCGTGCCAGCGGTCCAGCGAAGGAAGCGCTTCCGTTGGCCAAGGCGCTCACTCTCAAGCTCGCCGAGCGGCTCATCCACCAGCTTGCGAGCGACTCACAGATGTCGGCACTCCAGCGACTGTTGGAGCCGTGTGAGGCGCGTCTCGAGGCAACCGATGCATCTGCACGTGAGTTCTTCTCGACACTTCGTGCACTTTCTCCAAACCTCGCTCTTCCGCGCACAGTGTGTGGTCTCCGTGACTTTGTGGAACACCTACTGGAAGGCGTCAGTGTCGACGAATCCATCAAGGCGCTGCGTGAGTGTCTCACACAGTGTCACTGCGTCATCATTACGCAGCCTCTGAGCTTGTTGCGCAATCATTTCTTTGCCGAGGCTCACTTCACTGATGTGTCGGTGCCCAGCACCGGAGAAACATCGCCGTCACCCCTACGCGTTGCCCGAAGCGTGGTGGAGCTCTTCTGTGGCGACCGACAGACTGGTGGCCTGGCTCAAACAGATGTACAAGAAGAGCGTACGCTGGCACCCGATTTTCTCGTGGATCTGTACGCGGGGAATGTTGAGCGCATGAACGGCTTGTGCAAGGCTCGTGCCGCCGGTGCGCTTCACCTTCCCAGCCTGTTGACCGAGCCACACACTGAGCGCCACAGCGTCATTGTCGAGCATCTTCGACGCGAGCTGAAGCACAGCTTCGATTCTTGCTCGGCGACGAAACTGGAAAACTTTATCCAGCAACCAGACGTCGCGGCGACTGCTGCACACGATGCGTTGCTCAGTATTGCCGGCGGCCTACTTGCACCCAATCCCGTCGCGAACGGCACACTGTGGCTGCAGGAACACTTTAAAAACAAAATGGCTGATGTACTTTACACGAAGATGCGCACGTTCGACCGGTCTGACGCGGTGGCACTGCCCCACCTCATCAAGTGCTGCTGGACGATTCTCGACCCCTCACTAGACCCGTCGCAACTACTGGTGGGGTCCCCCTGTGCAAGTCACCTGGGACGCTGGGCCCTGCTGGCCCTCCAGTTGGAGTGTCTTCACCGCGGCCTCGTTTTTCCGCCGCCGCCGATGTACGGCACAGTGCGGCAGGGGCCGCGTCCTGTGAGCTTTTCCACCCTGGCTTTTCGTGCGGACTCCACTCTTTCCCTGTCCGTTCCCTCCACCGCCGCCGCTACACACCAACCGTCACGGGAGCGCAGCAAAGGCAAAAAGGTGCAGTACCAATACAAGTTTAACTGGAACGAGCTGGGCTCACCGAGAGCCTTCTCGCAACCCACCATGAAGAAGAAGAAGTGACTGGTACTTTCTGCGGCAAAAACCGTTTCATGCGCGACTGCACCACAGCAGATATGGATTGGGTCAACGGTCGACAGCGGCACAAGGGCGGGGATGATGCCAAGAGGTGAAGGCGTGGCGATGCGACAGATCGACCATGTAACAACAACAAAAACAACAAATCGGTGTCACCAACCACGCCGATGCGCGTGCGCATGGGCCTGACACGCCGTCAGGTGTCTACGCACACCTGCGCGCAAATCCCTCGGGGCGGCCTATTCAGGTCGGCAGTTGTTGAACGCACTCCCGCTATCTTGTGGGCATGATCCACTCCTTTTCTTTTCTACGCGTTTTTAATCAACTCTCATCGCAACGCACCCATTCGCGCCTGGTTTGACGCAACCTTGGCAGTGATCACCGTGATACCGCCCAGATCGCACTCATGTTGGTCGTTGAGAACCTACTCAACCTATTTCTGTATCTGTGGCTCGAAACAGACGTGGGAGCACTGAAAGGCACCGCACCGCGGCTACCTTTGTCGCCGCTGACAGCACCCTGCTTGTGTAGTTGCACAGCTGACGTGTGTGTCGACGGCCGTTCACTGTTTGCTCTGTCGCGGCCTCCACTGCTGGTATTCGCTTTCCCGTACGCGTTGAATCACCGTGGCTCACGACACGAATAGTTTGGCCCACCATCAAGCCTGCTTCGCTTCATTTGTTTCTTCATTTCCTGCCACCTTCACTCTGCCGCTTTTCTTCTCCTTTCTCGCTGTTCGTCCGCGCTCAGTTTTTGTGTTGATTCTGTGCGTGACCCTCTGCGCCTCCCTCTCTCGCATCCTCCCTGCTGGGATCGTTTGTTGCTGTTGCTGCTGCTACCGGCACAGGCTCACGTGAGAAATGCTCCGCTTCTTCTCCAGGCGCTTGTGCCGTGTCGTGCTGGAGAACAAGACGGTTCTTGACGGAGAGCTCAACCCTGTGAAGAAGGGCTTTCTTCTTAGTGGAACCGCCATTTTACCCGATGGCCGTGTGTACAGTGGTCGGTTCGATCAGGAAAAGGGGCACCCGCTGCCTGGCAGCCAGCTGGAAGAAGACGGCGATTTGTATCGCGGTGAGTTCAACGATCAATGGCAGCGCCACGGCGCAGGTGAGGCGTGGCTGACTGATGGAACACACTACAAGGGAACGTTTGCGGCCGATGACTTGGTCGAGGGTACGGTGCGTATTCCGAACGGCACGACGGAGATCTGCTTCAGCGGGGTGTTGAAGGACGAGTCGTTCGTCAGGGGCACGCTTGTGGAGCCTGACTTCACGTACGAAGGAGAGTTCCTCGACAACCAGCCTCATGGCAAAGGCCGCCTCATCTTCACCAGCGGCGCAGCCCAGGAAGGGACTTTTTTCAACGGGAAATTGCACGGCACCGGCTGCACGATGAAGCTGGAGGGCGGCTTTGTGTACTGTGGCGACTTTGTCAATGGGCAGGTGTCACGGGGCACGCTGTACACGCCGACCTACACGTACGAAGGGGAGTTCAACGAACACGGTCGCGCACACGGTGAGGGCAGCCAAACGTACCTGGTTAACGAGCCGCGCCTGACGTTCACAGGTATTTGGAACAATGGCGCACTAGTGCGTGGCCAGTGCATTGATGAGTACGGCAACCCTGTGGATTGGCAAGACAACCATGAACTACAGCGCTCTGTCCTAGGCTCCGATCAGCAAGTCGCCGTCAACAGTTACTGCGGGGCGAAGCTGAAGGAGGCCGACACCATGTTTCGCGACATGAACGAAAGTTACGCGCATGACGCGGAGACGGTGGCGAAGGCCTCTGGAAAATACCCAAGTAAAATGGACCTCGGCTACGAAGGCAGCATTGCAGCTGAGAACAGCGCGGCGGCAGGCGCCCATCGCAAGCAAATGGAGGACCTCGAGGCGTCCAAGCAGGCGTTTGCCGACCAATCCAGGGACTTTAAGCAAACCATGTCTGCGCTTCAAGAAGGTGTGGTGGGTGAAATCAATGAGAATATGGCAAAAATTCAGTTTTCCCGTCAGGTCGGTGCACAGGAGTTGTCGTCACAGCGCATGGACGAGCAATTCGACCGCTTCATGAAGTCGTTCAATCGTGGCGGAGGCAGTGACCACGCATCCCACGAGCGTTCTACCACCCGTACCGCTGGCGATCACGAAGACGAGACGGGGCCAAGCGACAAGGACAATGACTTACTCATCCACGGCAACGCGCCGTGGAAGTCGTTCACATCCAAGACCAGCTGAAAGCCGTCACTGTTGTAGGTGTCTTTCTCACTTTTCTCTCTCTCGCCATCATCTTTCTTCAAGGCGAATTGTTTTTTTTTTTATGTTTACCTGTTCACATAACTTACCGCAGCGCCGGCGGCACGCTTAACAACCAGAGAGACTGTGTTTACGTGGCGCACAGACGCTAAAAAAAGAAAAAATCGGTGGTTCGTGTACCGAGAATGTGCTTGCTCAACGTGCGGCGGCAATGAGGCGGGCTTCTCGTCCCGAGAAGGCTGGGCAAGAGCTTAGCGTGCCCCTCATCCTTTCATGACCGTCGTTGCCGTCACGTGCTAGCAAAGCGTGCGTCGCCCTGTGAGCGTACGCCAAAACGATCACGGATGCGTACGTGAACTTGAGACTTTCACTCGCAGCACATCTGCTTCTCTTTTTGCACCCCCTCTTCTTTTCTTTCTCTCCCTTTCACCGTTACACGTGCGAACATCGGTTTGCTTCCACCGACATGTGCCACCACAACACATACATGCACTCACATACAGCACTGTTGTGCGTCGGTGTGTGTTGTTTGAAAGCCGCTTTGTGACTGACGCGCGCTCTAGGTCATCGATGTGGCGCTTGCGCAGTTGGAGCATGCGCTCCTTTGTTGGCGTCCAGCGCAGACTCAAGGCATCGTCATCGTTTACCGGTGGAAACAGTTTCACGGACGGGGCAGAAAGCCGGAAGGATGGTCAACTCGCTCATCCGCTTCTGTATTCCGTGCCTGTGATGTCACCGCGCACTGTGGGACGTGATGCGGAGGTGATGGCTTTGTGGCAGAACCTCCTGGCAGGTCGCCACTGCCAGCTGCTGACCGGCGTGGATGGCGTCGGCAAGTCCACACTGGCAGCGGAGTTTGCTGACTGCGCCCGACGAAGCCAGCGCTTTTCATGCATTCAGTGGTTCAACGCGAGGGCAAACGTTCACGACCAGCTTAAGCAGTTTTTCCTGTCGATGAAGGGTCGGAGTGAACGCGACGTGCTATTGATCTTAGACGATGCACCGGATCCCGCCTCTCTTGTCTCACAACTCCCTGAACACGCCAACGTGCATTACATGCTGACGAGTAGTGCCACGGACGTGGTGGCTAGCGACAACAAGGTTGTGGTCACCCAGGTGGAACCGCTCACCGAGGCAGCCGCGGAGGCTTTTGGGGCTGAGGTGGAGCTGACGGAACCACTGCGCGATGTCTTCTATACCCTCGGCTACGTGCCGTTGTTGCTAGAAATTGCCTCCCACTTGGTGGAGGCGGGCGTCGTGTCAGCAGAGCAGCTTCTGCAGATACTGCGTGAGAAGCGTGTGCGCGACAACGATACACTTAGCATCAGCCAAGCACTGCGCGTGCTGGTCGACACCGCCACGGAGGCGCTGGAGAAGGCATACCCCAACGCTCGCGACGACCTCGCCACCCTCGCGTGCTTCCATGTCAACGACGTGTCGGATGTAATCATCGCCGCCGTTGTGGGGGACGAGGCGGCTAGCCAGTTCGGTGTCTTGGCCGCCCAGCATGGAATCCTCTCTCTGCGGTGGGAGGATAGTGCCTTCGCACTTCACCCGTCGGTGGCCATTCTTCTCCGTCAAACTGGCGACATCCACGCGCATGTCCGCAGGGCAGCTGACGCGTTGCTTAAACTGTGGCCGCGCCGGTGGCGCAACATGGGCAACCACCTTGCCTTCGCACTTGTGTGGCACACTCGCGCACTTTATCAGGTATGCACAGACGACCACATTCCACCGCCAGATTCTCTACTGCAAAGCATGGATCGCAGCGCCACGTTTCTCGCGCACGTCGAAACCCGCGAGTTGAACGTGGCCGCGCAACTTTGGGGCGCCATTGTCCAGCATCGCATCGCAGCCAATGCACCACCTTCCGCCGATGCCGCTCGCATTGCCCGAGAGTACGGGAGACTGCTGCACTACCTTCGCCGTGCTGACGCAGAGGCTGCCTTGCAAACAGCATATCAGTGGAGCTGCACCGCCTACGGCGAGGAGGCCGCAGAAACGGCGCTCGTCATGGCGTGCCTTGCGCCATACCTACCTGGCAGCGACCAGACACTTGCGCGCCTCACTGTCTCTGTGCGCGCGCTTGAGGAGCGCCTTGAGTCCGTGGACGTCGTACTGGGTCCTGAGGAGACGCGGATGGCGTTAGAATCTGAGTTCGTCCTGCTCATGTGTAAAGGACAAATACTCCAAGAGATGAAACGGCCCGTGCCTGACAGTCTGTGGGCCGCTCTGGAAAGTATCGAAGCACGACTGAAACGAGCTACGTAGACTAACAACACCCCCGCCACGGGTGCTGTTGTTGACCTTTTCGCTGACTGTGGTCACGTGCGCGGAAGAACACAGTTAACATCTCTTCTGCGCACCTCACAAAAGAAAGAAGTATGAGTTGCTGTTCGCAAACGCGTGTCTTCGCTCGCAGCGATGATCCCACATACTGACGTACACCATGGAACTGTCTTCTCTGACTTGTTCAATTAAAACGGAACGCGTGCCAACGGTGGGGGGAGGCCACCGCAACATTCTTGGTTCCTCTATCCACCGTACGCAACGAAAGCGCTGGTGGTTGAACAGGCCCCTCACCCCCAACTCGGATGTGCGAGACTTCCTGATCTTTTCTCCTTCCCGACGTTGCTTCTCGTTGTGAACTGTATCCACCGCTGTCTCCTCGTCCATCCACGCACATCACCGTCTTGTTCATCGCTGTGGTGGTCAGCCCTTCACTGCACTACCTTTACCTAGCCGGAAGAACGCATCAGGGGTGCTATCAAAAATACCGTTTCATCGGCGTCGCAGCAACGCTCGACATTTCAAGTCGATTCTTTTTCCGAGGGGACTGCTCACCTTCGCCCTGTTTTTGCTGTGTGACCGCGCTCTCCTTTTTGTCTTTTTCCGACGCTTCTACGTACGCCTTGCACTTACCGCGGCTGTTGTCTGCCTTTCTGAGACAAGGTGGACTCCACAATAACAAAACAAAAACAAGAAAATAAAATTCCAAAAACCCTTTACGGTACGCAGCCATAGTCATGTCAACTCTGCTTCAGGCAAAGAAGAGCGTGGACGACATCTGGCCGGTTGCGGGCAAGCGTGTCTTGATTCGCGTGGACTTCAATGCGGAAATGCGCTCGAAGGAAGTGTTAAACGATTACCACATCCGTTCAGCCATCCCTACCATTCACCGCATCATCGACCAGGGCGGGATTTGCGTGCTGATGAGTCATATGGGACGCCCCGTTGGCGTGGAAAGCGACATCGTGGAGGCCAACCTGCGCCAGCAGCGCGCGCTCGCCGTGTTCCAAGACAATCGCGGCAAGACAGCCTTTTTTTCTACCCTCGGTGATGCCGACAAGGCGATTATTTTGTCGTGGTCGTCCCTCGGCCACAGGGCAAACACCGTGAATTCGAACACAAGCAAAACGGCTGAGTTCTCACGCCTGCCAGAGGACGAAAAGAAGGCTCTCCTCATGCGGTTTATGGCGGAGCACAAGGAGCGCTTTTTCCCGCAGCTGGTCGCCACGGCGGCTGATGAGCGGTACAGCTTGCAGCCGGTGGCGGTGCGCCTAGCGGAACTGCTGGGGCAGCACGTGTACTTTGCACACGATTGCATGTACGCGAAGCAGGAGGTGATGCGCCTCCGTTGCGGCGAGGTTATGCTACTCGAAAACCTTCGTTTTTACGCTGATGAGACTTCGACCGATGAGTCAAAACGCCTGAAAATGGCGAAGGTTCTTGCCTCGTATGCGGATATCTTCGTCAACGATGCGTTTGGTTCTTCGCACCGCCACAGCGCGAGCAGTACAGGTGTTCCTCGTGTGCTCGGCCACGGAGTCGCTGGGTATCAAATGGAGCGTGAGCTCTCCTTTTTCTCCCGCATGATGAATAACCCTCCACGACCGATGGTAGCCATCGTAGGAGGCGCCAAGGTGAGTGACAAGATCCAGCTTCTGGAGAATTTGCTCAAAGGTATCGACAAGCTGATTATCGGAGGTGGCATGGCGTTCTCCTTCCTGAAAGCCCGCGGATACGAGGTGGGAAACTCGATCTGCGAGGACGAACTCACGCAGAGCGCGCAGGACATTATCCGTGCGGCGCACGATAGGAAGGTCGAACTCATTCTGCCGCTCGACCACGTTTGCCACACTTCGGCGGTGGCGACTGAGCGTCCTCGCGTGACGAAGAGTGTGGACGTCCCCAACGGGTACATGGCTCTCGACATTGGTCCCAGAACCATTCAGGCGTACTCGGCAGAAATCCGTGCTTGCAAAAGTGTACTGTGGAATGGACCTCTTGGCATGGTGGAGATCCCGTGCTACACGAAAGGCAGCTATGCCATTGCCCGCGTCATTGGTGAAGTGACCACAAAAGAAGGTGTTTTGAGCGTCGTGGCCGGAGGCGACAGCGCGAACGTGGTCGAGAAGTGTGGTGCGGCATCGCGCATGTCTCACGTCTCGACAGGCGGTGTGGCCGCACTGGAGCTTCTAGAAGGTCACGTGCTCCCAGGTGTCTCTGCGCTGGACGATAAGGAATGAGGTCTACAACACACACGAAGTGAGGCTGGTCGTCTTTGCAAATAGCTCCCCCATCGTTGGCGTCCACCTGTGCGCACAGCGGCGGCACAGCATTCAGTTCTTGCCGCACAAATCGTGGTGGCGCCGCTGACGTTGTTGTTTTTGTTTCTCAACAGCCCCCGAAAACCAAGCATTCGCTGACCGAATGGAGAGTATAGTATCGAGTAGGTATGCGTGAGTACGTTGAGTCTGCAACACTGCCCCTTGTTTTTTTTTTCTTCAAGGGAAACCGATTGCTCTCAACCCGGCTGAGGACGCTTTCCAGTACGGTGCTGGCAACCAAAACGAGCGTCTCGCCGTATTCCCGTTCACCCCACCTACGATGTCAGAACCCCGCCTCCTCATCCACATTCTTGCCATCATCAAATACGCTTTTCTTGAACCACGCGCTCGAATACGCAGTAACGCCAGCTAACACAGCATTCATTCCACACAAACAACCAAGTCTTATCCAGACCCCCCCCTTTTATCGAGAGTTACTCGCCGTGAAAACACCTCTTGTGTCACCATGTCCCTCGCACCCAAGCAGAGCATCGATGACGCGCCCCTCAAGGGCAAGAAGGTGCTGATCCGCGTTGACTTCAACGTGCCGATCAAGAACGGCGCGATTACGAACGACTTCCGCATTCGCTCCGCGCTCCCCACCATCGAGAAGGTGCTCAAGTCGGGCGGTAGCTGCATCCTGATGAGCCACCTTGGTCGCCCGAAGGGTGCGAAGATGTCGGACCCGAAGCCCGCCAGCGGTGCGCGCGGTTACGAGGCCGCGGCCTCCCTTGCGCCGGTGTGCACTCGCCTGAGCGAGCTGCTCGGCAAGAAGGTGGAGTTCGCCCCCGATTGCCTGGACGCGAAGGACGCGGCTGCGAAGCTGCAGCCCGGCGACGTGCTGCTGCTGGAGAACGTTCGCTTCTACGCGGAGGAGGGCAGCAAGAAGGCTGAGGAGCGTGATGCGATGGCCAAGGTGCTCGCGTCGTACGGCGACCTGTACGTGAGCGATGCCTTCGGTACCGCTCACCGTGACAGCGCCACCATGACCGGTATCCCCCAGGTGTTCGGTCAGGGCTACGCTGGCTACCTCATGGAGAAGGAGATCAACTACTTCGCGCGTGTGCTGAACAACCCCCCTCGCCCTCTCGTGGCTATCGTGGGCGGCGCCAAGGTGAGCGACAAGATCCAGCTCCTGGACAACATGCTGGGCCGCATCAACTACCTGATCATCGGTGGTGCCATGGCGTACACGTTCCTCAAGGCCCAGGGCCACAAGATCGGCACATCCATGTGCGAGGAGGACAAGCTGGACCTTGCCCGCTCTCTGCTCAAGAAGGCCAAGGACCGCAACGTGGAGGTGCTGCTGCCCGTGGACCACGTGTGCAACAAGGAGTTCAAGGCTGTCGACTCGCCTCTTGTGACCGAGGATGTGGACATTCCCGATGGCAACATGGGCCTCGACATTGGTCCCAACCTCCTGAGCATCATCGGCGGCGGTGACAGCGCCAGTGCCGCTGAGCTGAGCGGCGAGGCTCCCCGCATGTCCCACGTGTCGACGGGTGGTGGCGCGTCCCTCGAGCTGCTTGAGGGCAAGACTCTCCCCGGTGTTGCCATCCTCACCGACAAGAAGGGCTGCCGTGGCTGCGGTGGTGGCTCTGAGGGCTGGCTTCGCATGGCCATCGCGGCTGTGCTCCTTGCCCTGGTTGCGCTTGTCAGCCGCCGCGTCGCGCACAAGCTGATCAAGTAGACAGTGCCACTGATACGCTGAATCCCTATTTCTGTGGGTGATCCCCACTTTCTCAAAAGCTTTTCTAATGTAGCGCACAGGTTACGTCTGCAGGCGACGTCACCTTCGTTCTTACTCGTCCGAGGAACGCGCGAAGCGACATTTCCCCCCCTCCCTACCCCGAACAACAACAAAAATACATATGGCTGAGACACTGCGAAAAAGGCAAAAGGATAAATGCGTCGCGTCGTGGACAAATGCCGCTAGCTTGATGGACTGTAGGAGCTCGACATCATGCAGCGATGAACTAAATGGAAATGACGGTGCCCCAGAGTTTTTGTTTCCATAGCCGTCACCTTCCCCGTGCGACCGGCAGCACAAGAAGAAAAATAAAGAACACAGTTCCACTTTGGCGTGTCAGACCGTCTCAGACGATGGTCGGCGAGCTCAGTAGAGTGGACATTGTGCTACGCTTGTTCTCCCTCCGTTTCTACATATATATATATGCATTCTTTCACGTCGCTCCCTCGACGTTGACAACAGCAAAAAAAAAAAAGAAGTCTGGTCTCTTTGGCAGCGTCATCAGGCACGTATCTCTGTGACCACTGCGCCTCAAGCCCGACCTGTCTTCGTCTTCTCGAAACGGAGACTTCCCCATCGCTACACCGGAATAGGCTGTTGGTCGCCGGGCAGGCTGTACTTGCGGCGCAGACGACGCGACACACGCCCCCCGGTGTTTGCGCTGCTCTGTGTGCCTCTCACGTGTTGGTAGACACACTCGCTGAAACAGCGCGCCTTCTCGTCTTCCTCCATGCACACACACACACACATGCACACACGCTTACCTTCACTATTTTTTTTCGTCAAACCACACTACCACTTCTTACCGAATCGGGCATTGCATGCTTCAGCGTGTCTTGCTCACGGTTGGCGGCTCCATCTACACAACGGCGTTGCGATCGACAAGGCTTCTCTTCAGCACTCACTGACTCACGTGCCCGTGTTCTGTGCGCACACCATTTCATCATTTCTTCCGATCGTTCTTGGTAATTTATGTCGCGATCGGCATCCTTGTTGAGAGACGCCGACGCGTCAGCCGGCTGCTATGTAGAGCAGTTCGACACTGGGCGACTGAGTGCTCTGGAAACTGTCTTTCCGTCACTTCAGTGGCCCCATCGGTTAGGCGACCCTTCCTGCCCCCTCCCCGGAGCCGATCACAGTCGCCAAAAACGAGCGTCTCGGGCTGGCAACGAAATATGCCACTCCCCACCAAGTCATTCCGACACCGAACGATTCGCTCCCGACGAGGAGACGCGTCAGCGCGGCCTACGTGAGGCGATACGACTCACCACAAGACAGCGCGCGCGCGAACGACGGCAACTGCAGGCACTCTCAGGCCAGGCTGTAAAGGACCGCTGCGACCCACAAGACACGCAACCTGTGCGGCTTCCCCACGTTGCTTCGCGGGAACGACAACGGCGTGCGCAAGTCAGGGACTATCCGCATGCTAGCTACGTGCGTCAGCACTACGACGAACTTCTCGCCTCGGCGTCGAGACGAGAGATGATTCTCCATGATTTCCGCACGCAGTGCCAGAACCGGACAGAACTGCAGGCGTACAGCGGCCAGAGTGCATGACTTGCTTGAAACGTGTGCTTGCGACACTGCCCTTTCTTCTTTGTGTTTTCTCCAATGTATAGCCGCAATTACATAGTTTTTTTTCTCCAACGTGCTCTGTATCACACATCTTCTGAACACTCCTGACTTCCTCACCTGCGACTTTGCCAAACCGTGCACCACGCGAACATGACACAAGTATGCCCCACCAGACGAAATCAGCTTATCGAGATACCTCGTCGGTGGCTACAAAAAACTGGGACGGAACGCGCGGTCACCGACTCTGGCTTTCAGAGCATCGCAGCTGCAAACGGCGCTTTAGCGGTCGCGCTGCTCAACTTCCAGAAAAATACGCAGAGCTCGTGACACCGCCCCAATGGCGGAGACGCGCCATTTTGGTGGCTTCAAATGTTTCTTTCAAATTCACTTTACTCACCCCCCTACGGATTCTGTATTTAACGGCCCAACTGCGCTTTTTGATTTTTCCTGGCACCGTGTCCTGCCATACCGTTTTCCTCGGTGCCTGAAGTGTGTGCGTGTGTGTGTGTGTGTGTGTGTGTGTGTGCATGCAACTTTGGTGGCTCAGTATGTGCTGAGCTGATTAACGCTTCTCTGTGCTTTTTTGTTCTCCCTCCCACTGGTACCCGTTGCGCTCAAACCACACACCTTGGTACCAAAAAGACTCACACCCTCTTTTTTGTTCTTTGTTTGCTTTCGCACGCTCACTTCGAGTTTACGTCATTCAACAGCGCCACCGAAATGCGCACGGAGAGCCCCTTGCCCGATCGGACACCACCAGCGAAGGAGTCCCCGTCCTCTCCCGCCGCCGGTCCTGAGCGGCCTCGCCAGAGACCAGTCCGCGCGGCTGTTCGCGATGAAACCGACCTGACATTGCTTAAAAGCGCACCGCCCCAACGGTTGCCGCCTGTGCAACGCTTCTGGCGCTCGCGCACGGTGCGTCGCACGACGCCTGGTCAAGAGGAGCAACTGTACCTTCACAACCCTGCCCGCGGTGTGGAGCACGCCGGGACGGTGGCGTCCGGCTCGAATGTGCGACAATTCACTTACATTGGTGGGCTGCAGTACTTTTTTCAGCGCTTTGTGCGGGACTACACAGTTGCTGCACTGGCAGTCTGGTCGTTTCTCTTCTGCGTTGAGGTTGCGCTGCTCGTCATTTACATTGTCGAATCGACGCGCGTGGAGGCGAAAAGTTGGGTTCACTACGACAGCTCACCCCACAGCGCGTGGTTCTATGCGCGCGTCGTGCTTACGTTCGTGTCGCTGTTACAAATGCTTTTCGCCTACTCTGTCAGCCTCCCGACCGCCATCGTTGTCATCAGTACCTCTGTGTATCAGATTGTCATCTTTTTCGTCGCATGCGACCCAAAGCTCGCGTGGGTGAGCGAGATGTACGTCCCCGCGTTCATGCGATGCTGGCCGATGAGGCACTACTTCCTGCTCATCCTCGATACGATCGATTTGCTGACGCCCACGCGCAGTCACAACATGGATCTTATTCGTCTTGCAGCGGGTCCCGTGTCGCTTTTTGTGTGCTTGTTGTTCACCTTCTCAAGCTTGTTCCGCATCTCACAGCAGTTCCGCGGGACGCCCATGAACGTGGCGGTGGCTCTGTACTTCACAGTCGTGACGGTGACAACACTCGGTTTTGGTGACGTCACACCACAGACACCCGAATCCAAGGCATTGGTGGTCTGCACTATTGTCATCTTCCTCTCGCGCATGCCCACATTCATTCAGGTCATGCGTTCCACCGTGAAAATCTTTCGTGCCTTCACCGTTTACAACGGGCGCCTGAACCACTTCATCGTGTACGGGCTCACGACGAAAAGCGAGGCGCAGGCGCTGCTGGACGAAGTTTTCTGCTTGTACCCGGTCAAGTCTGTGTGCTTTTGCGCAAAGGAGTTTTCAAAGGACGTTCTCAGTGTCGGCCGCCAGCCGCGCTACCGACTACGGTGCCAGTTCATTACGATCGAGTCTCTCGACCACGTCGCTCTGCGCCGCCTGAAGGCCGACAAGGCCGCTGGCATTTTCATCCTTCCGCTCCGCGAGGGCTACTCGTCACGTGTCGACGACGATGTCATGCTCAACTCCATCATCTTTGAGCGACTGGCTCCACACGTTCCACAGTACGCCTGGCTCCGGTACGGGCTACACGCCAGTCTGCTCACCGGTCATCGCGTGACTTTAGTGGCGGAGTACATGAAAAAGACCATCATGGCCAGTGCGCTCCTGCTGCCCGGTATCGTGCCCTTTCTTGTCAACCTGGTGCGAACCGCCTCGGCTACGGGTGAGGAGCCGAGCAACTTGTGGACAACAGAGCGGATGGACGACTGGCGCTCCCAGTACGAGTACAGCCGCCGCAACGTCATCAGTACGTGCAAGGTGCCTCCGCGCTTCTACGGCATGAAACTGAGCGGTGTCTCCTCGAGCTTCAAGCGGCAGGATGTGCTCATTGTTGCCGTGCAGGATGCAACGACGGGAAAGATGGAGATCGACCTCGACCACACGGTCCAGATGGACGATACGCTGCTTGCCATTTACGAGCGACAACGAGACAGCCTCGCCAAGGCGTTGCTACTTTTTTCGCAGTCGGGCCCTTTGCAGCAGCCACCCGAGGAGGAGTACGGCACTCATTTCCGTCAAAATATCGATGAAGAAGAGCTCATCCATAAGAGAATCAACGCTTCCTTTGTTTTCTACCCGTACAGTAGCGCAGTTGATCTCGCGAGCATGGGACCGGACGGAAGAGGCGGCGAACCGGCCTCGCCGGACGGGGCGGCTCGTATTTCGCCGCGCGTCGACGAACTAGGTGAGCTGGCGATCAAGCGACAGCTCAGCAATCGTTCATTCGTTGCGCAGAACTATCATGGCATTCCCCTTGACGCGCTCGTCTTCAGCTCGCTCTGCTACGATCGCCTAAGCTACCTGCTCAAGCGCCTCGATGGACTCGAGGGAGACGCCTTTGACGACGACGAGGAAACGCGTTGCCGGGAGACTGAAGCAGTTAAACGTGACATCAACCATGTTCTGAACAAGGCGGCGATGGAGCAGGCGACCTCGCTCTCCGAGGAGCCCGACATGGACGAAGCCAAAGCACCGGAGGGCGAAGTCTTTCTCTTTGTCGACCAAACGAGTTCCTACATCCGCAAGGGTGCCATGTCAGTCTATGAAGACGTCATATCGCAGACCATCTCACAATATGAGCTCTACCTCATGATGCGCTCTATTCGGTCGATCCACGAACAGTCCAGCCTCACGCTGCTCACCTTGCGCATATTCCCAAAGCCGTTCCTGGACAAGTGGGAGTCTATTTTCAACACCCCACTCAATTGCATTCGTGGTCAAGGGTCTCTTGACGCGCACCTGAACTACGCGCTGACCAGCTTGTCTGATGTCTCTCGAGTCCGCGGCGTGCTGGTGTACTGCTCGCAGATGGGTGCGCGTGATTTTGGCGATGTGCCTATCTTGTCCGTCGAAAACAGCTTGCGTGAGCTCCTGGAGTGGAACCAGCGACTGAACGCCGGCCTTGGCCACGCACCGGAGCAGAACATCATGCTGGAGTTAGAGTCCTTCACCTCGTGCGTGAAGGTGTTTCCCTTTCACACCGATGCCACATGGAGGAGGCGTGGCGAAGAGAACTTCCAAGACTCGCTCGCGTTCATGACTGGCCGCTGCTTTTCGTCAAACATGCTGGCCACTCTTCTCATCCACAGCCACCGCGACTCTCGTATCGTCAAATTCATTGAGAGCGTGCTCACCGTGCGACCAACAGCCGAAATGTTCGACACCGACAAGTGGGGTAGTGGACAGCAATCCTCCCAGACGCTGTTCAAGCTGTGCGGCAACCGTGCGCTGCAGTTCGAAACCTTTGGTGACGCATTTGAATTTCTGCTCTCGAAGCGTTCATGCATCGCCATTGGCGTGTTCCGGCAGTTTCCTGTGACAGAAGGCCTGACAGGCACGCCTCGTTATTTCATCACCAACCCACCACTTTCCGCACCGCTTTTCGTGGAGGACATCATCTACTGCCTCGACGGGAAGGACGGTGCAGCCCCGGTGTAGGAGACCAACTCTCTCTCTCTCGCCCGCTCCTTCAGAAAACGCAGTGCGCAGGGAAGTAGAAAAGAGCGAAAACAGTGGTGCGGGACTGAGCGATCGCGTGTTTGTCCCCAGGACACTCACCGTGATGCAACGACGAGTGCTGTGTGCCTACTGTTCTGCTTCCTCGCCGCAACACCAGCTTTTTTTTTGTTTTGTTCCCTCAACACAGTTGAACGTCACATCATTTAGGTAGTTCCTGTGAAGCATGTTCCCCGTGATTTGTCAGACAGTGGCCGCGGCGGTTGCCTTAGGCATCAAGGCTCTTTGGCAAGCTGACGCCCTCAGCTGTTGGCGCCACATTCGCTGTGCACGATGTTCACGATGTTCTTTCTCCTTTTTTTTCCCTTGTCATTGTCGTTGTTGTGATCAATTTCGTACGTCGTTTGTTTTCTCGCTTGGCACCGATAGAGTGCCTTCACTACCAACTGCTATTTGCACTGTGAACTCGATGTCCCTGTTTATGTGGCTGAAGCTGACCAAGAAGAGCGGCAATTTTTGCCACACTGCCCCTTCTGGCGTTGGCTTCTACTCGCTGTGTTCGTACCCTTACCTCTGACTGTTTGATTCCTCCTCTCCTCTAATACGCACACGCACATTCATACTCTCTCTGTTCATTCCTTTTGACTGCGAAACAATCCATTGCACCTCTTCGTGTTGCCAACCATTAGTTCATTGCATTGTGACCCGTCAAGGATACACCTTGAAGTTCACTGCACGAGTCAAAACCGACGAAAGCACTTGTTCCTTGCGATAACGAAGTACCCGAAAGAAGAAAGACACCAGAAGTTTCCACGCTCCGCAAGATACCCTGTGAAGGAAAAAAAAGGGATCACCGACAATGAGCACATCCAATGTGGCCAAGCTGAAGTTTTTCGACGAGAATGGGACGTGGTCGGACCGACGCCCTGCGTCGACCAGCAGCAGCTTCACGCTGAAGGGCATCACAGTGTGTAACACAGACTGCCGTCATCTGCCTGCGCAGGAGATCGACATGTTCATTGAGCTGTTGTCGCAGAACAGTCCCACAATCGCCGTGCTGGAGAATCTTTCGACAGCGGCCCTCACGCGCATCAAGGGGAGCTCCATCACCCGCAAAATGTACGCCATTCTTGAAAACAGCAGTGCGACCACACAATCAGAGAACACCATGGCGTTGCTTCGGCTGGGCCTGCCGTGTGACGCCGCGGAGACTGCAGTGAAGCCGTACTTCCAGTTCGTGATTCGTCCCGGCGGCGCCGCAGCCGGAAACCCGGCAGTTACTGTGGCCGTTGTGCACGTGGACCCGGCAGACTCTGTTTCTGTGCGGCGCAACATCCTGAACGATGCGCTGGCATTGCACACTACCGCTGACGCCTTTTTGTTGATCACCAACCTTGTGGAAAACCTACCGAGCGACGTGGAGGACAACTTCCGCGAGCAGCGTGCCAACGCGGGCTTCGTGGACCTGATGGAGGATCCGGCAGAGCGTCCTGTTCGCTCATCGTGGGTGATGTGGCTGCGCAGCGCAAAGTACGCTGTTGCCTCGCAGTCCACCGCCCACCTCATCCACGAGCACGAGCCACGTTTCTTGCTCGCGGCGATCGCCCCCCGTTCAGGCGGCGGTGCGTCCTCAACTATTGCTATCCCCATGCCGCGCAGTGCCAAGTCCGCAACCACACAAAGCACGAAGAGCCCGTCCTCTGCGCCCCTCGCCAACCAAGCGCTTTCCGACCCTGCCGTTCTGTCCGCGGAGGCCGCGCGAACCAACTCAAGCCCGACCCAGGCTGCACCGCCGGATTCAGACATCATTGCGCGTCTGATGCGTCGGCAACAGCAACCTCGCTGGAAGGCTTCGCGGTGCTTTGCGCTGAAGGGCAACGACGCAAAGCTTTCTAGCGCGGAGGTGCTATACGACATGTCGAACATTTTCACCTCCATAGGCGAGGCTGTTGAGGAGCTGAACAACCGCGGCATTCACTGGCCTGCTGACTTTTGCGTGGTGCACAACACTGTCCTGTGCAGTGATGCCGTCACGCTTGCGGAAAGGCAGATGTTCCGCCGGTACGTGCGCGATAATAAGACAAACACAACCCTCCACGCGCAGATGACAGCCGCGATGACGGCATTCAGCAACGCGCTTGCCGCGGATAAAGGGATGTGGGGGAAGCCTTCGCACGAAGTTGATGAGTTTGCACACTTGCAGCGAGTCATCAAGCGTGAAGAGTCACCACGGCGGGAGTGGAGCGAGGCGAATTGCACGATTGTGTACCAAATCACACCACGGGACATGAAGTTCAACATCACCACTGATGTTGGCCTGACAAAGGATGCTCTCAAGAAAGCCATCTACTGGTTGAACCGCGCTGGAGGCAAACAGTCGAGCAAGGAATCCAATCCCTTGTGCGACTACCGTCACGATTATGCGCTGCTCTTCACCCCCGAGCGTCAGGGATTCTGGCTGATCGCAGCCAACCACGTGCCGTGCGATATCGTGGCGTGCCGCACCGTGCAGTGATTGCATACAGAAGAACGTTTACATATATATCATTGCTGAAAGACGTACGCACACACACACACACACACACACACACACATACACGCAACGGCACGGACGTGCTGACAGATGGAGACATGGTCTAAACGGAGCGCGTGGTACCTTTAACGCAGGCTGCAAATGTGGTTTTCTGTCAGTCATTCCCTGCTTTCGAAGAAGCTGACACTCCTGAATCAGTGGTAACGTGGACAACCATCTTTTTCTTTTTGCCTTCTCCATCACTATTTTACTTGCTTTGGGTTCTCATTCTGCCTGCCCTTTGCTTGTGTGTCTGCGAATTGTTTGTCGTCTTGCTATTGGGTGGTCAGTGCTTGTTGCTGTTTGTTTTTCAATTTTTTTTTCGTTCTCCCCAACACCGAGACCCACAACGTGCGGGAATGGTGGACGACGTATTTGAGTTTCTGACCTCTCTTTAAACTGTGTGACCACGTGCGGGGAAGGTAGGGTTGTCGTGCTCTACCTTGTTCTCCGTTTTTTTCTTTCCCTCCCTTTTCCACATGGCGTGTTCTTTTTTTTCTTCGTCCTTGTTCTCTCTCACTCTCGTCTTTTCGTTGAGGCGTGACTGACTTCGATCCTCAGCTGTACTGACCTTTATTGTAACTACAAACGCTGCCACGAAGGTGAGGCAATTCGTGGGCACACACACGAGTCCGGAAAGAACCTGTGGCGTGCGCCTTGAGCACCACGCACCAAATGTAGAAGGAGAGAGAGAGTCAAGCTGCCGAGACGACACGCACGAGTGTGACACGCCGTCGGCAGCACCTGGAATCGTGGCTCATTTCTTTGTCACCTCTGCCGCCCCACGTGCTTTCTCCCTCCGTTTTGAAATGCGGACCGCGTGCACCGCTTTGTGTTACTTTGCCATGTGCTCGCGATACCGGCTCTCGCGTTCGCCAACCGCGCTGCTCACGTGCACGGCGTTACCGCTCTGCGAAGTACCTGCCCTTTCGACAACCATTTCCCTCACCTTCTCACTGAAACCGTTGTCTGACCTCGCGCAAGTGCCATTCACCTCATCGCCTAACACGTGCCTTACCATCTTCGCGCGCCGCGCTGCTGCGAACAGAGACGGCTGGCAAAGCGACGGACGGGCGGCTGGTACTCCTTTTCTACTCCTTTCTTGACCAGAGCTTCGTCGCGAGCTGGACCGCGGTGCTTGCCGACCCCTCGCCCATGTTGACTCAGATTGAGTGGCCCGAAGAGCTGCTGGAGCACCTCATCCAGCATATGGCGTGCGTCGAGGATGCCGCCGCTCCGACAGGTATCCCGTTGCACGATGACAATCACACTGTCCTCGGCTTTTTCGCGGAGCGCCGGAACGTTTTTTGCGAAGCGCTAGGTGGTGGCGATGGATTGACAGATGAAGTCGTGGACTGCTGCCTCAGCTGCTTGCTGGAACTCCTGGAGCAGTGCTGTCTGTCCGTGTTTCTCGTCCCATCTGAGCGGCGCATGATTAGCCAGGCAGCCATGCAGCGGGCGAGGAAACTGTCCGCTCCCAAGATGCGTGGGTACGCGACAAAGCGCAAACGCGCCGAAGCAGTGGAACCAGTCCGCCACAACGACATCAAATACTCACGCGTGCTACCATTGGAGTATTTGCTGAGACTATTTGTTGCCTTGCCGTCTCTCCTTGAGCACTATGACAAGCTCGGTGGCATCACGATGCCCATGTACTCGGTGCTGCCGCTGCAACGACTGGTGAACGTCATAATCCAGGAAATCGACAGGGATAAGGACACTCTCCTCATCCCGCTTTCTTTGTATGTGCCCCTTCACTAGGTGCTTCCTGCTTTGCTACTGCTTGCTGTTGAAGAGCGAACACACCCACCCCCCCCTTTTCCCTGCCACACGCACGCGTGTCTGAATTCGCTGCTTGCATTTCAGTGTGCCCATTTGCTTTTACCAGTGATTTTGGCCTGGCAAGTGTTTTCACACGACCATACACTCTCACTCGCACAGCAGTGAGATTTCCTACCCACTCGTCACAGTCGTCTGATTCGTGCTTGTCTGAGAAGCTGCTATTTCTACCATGCTGTCGTTCGTCTCCAAACCTCTTCCTTTCACTTTTCGCGTTTCGTAGCACTCACAGTCGGCTGTCCAACGCGCAATGCCGAAGGTTGCATGCCCTCACTGCACGTTTCTGAACTCGTCGGCGCGGAAAAAATGCGCGATGTGTCTAAAATTCCTCGTGCCCCGCACGTCTGCATCACTTACGTCAGAGCGGGTGGGTGATGACAGTGCAACGAAACCTTCTCAAACAAGTGCAGATCACAATGTCTCTCGCAAGCGCGGACGCTCATTTGGAGACGAACAAAACGGCTCGTCATCACCATCACCGACAAACGGTGCTGGCACCCTGGTGAACGTGGACACAACACCGGCTCCCGACACTGCACCGAAGCGCCACGTGGTGAAACTTAACACCTTCTTCTCAACTGCTGCAGGCAAGACCGTGCAAGTGAGTGAAGCGGCGCTCGCGGCTGCCTCAAGGAAGTTCAGTGATTTCGAGGGCACCAGTGTTCTGTCGTCGCAGGATACTAAAGACTCTGAAGTCGGGACTGACGGCGACGCTCGTAGCCGGGAGGCCGGCGCGGTGCCTGGCCTCGTTGCGACATTCTTCGCCACGGCTGGCGGCCGTCCCGTGACAGTGAAAGCCACCAACCTGGAGCAGGCACGCGCAAGGCTCGAGCAAATCGACGCCGAAGAAGAGGACGATACGCGTGCCAGAGCAACCCGGGCCGCCGTGAAAGCCACCGAGCGGTCTGTGACGTCTCGCAGTGGCACCGTTGAGCCTCCGCAACTCGTTCAGGCAGTTTCTGGGCAAGCGCGAGTAGACACCATTTTCACCACCGCTGCCGGGAGTACGGTCAAGGTATCTTCCGCAGCACTGGCCAAAGCAAGCGCGCGATTCAAAGAGCAGAGCGATGGCTTGGCGGCGAGCACGCCGCATGCGGACACGGAAGAGGACAGCAGTGACGACGCAACGACGCGTTCGTCTTCATGCACTTCGTCTTCTGGAGACTCCTCGCCCATGAAGCGGCCGAATGCATCGATGCGGACTGCACCGCCGCCGGCTGCTCCACAGAGCGCGAGAGGGGCGAGAAGGGGCTTTGTGCCGCCACAGCGCATCACCCCGGTGACTCGCAACGTGGGAGCCACTGCTGATCCCGCGCAACGTGTGCCCACCGCAGCGATCCCGTCTCGTGCGGCTCCTCGGACATCCACCCGACTGACACCGATTGTCTTCCGTAGCGTTGTATTTGCGTCTCTCCCAGCGCCTCGCATCCCACGCGAGGATGAGATTACTTCCGGCTTCTCGTTCACCCTTGGTCTCTGCGGGACAAAGATGCGACAGGCAATGAAAGCTCCTGTCGGTCAGGCGCATGACGGTGAATGCGTCGAGGTGGAGCACTTCCGTGAACTTCTGCTTACGCTAGACGCCAGCCGCACTCACTGCACAAGTGACTGGTGCAGCCAGGTGCTGCGGAGTGCGATGTTCAAGGCGTTGCGACTGGCTCGCTGCACACCAGCGATTGCCGAGGAGGCTTTTTCGCCTGGGACTGTGGCGTTGTGCCTCTCTCAGAAGTACAACAGCGAGATTGTCGAAGGACGCCGACCGGTGCTCCGCCAAATGACCGAGGGCGACGTGCCATCCATGTCCCTCGCGACCGTTTATGTGAGCGAGCACTGCGTGGACCGCACGGCACCGCACACGAACGTTGTGCGCGTTTCCGATGGTTATTATCACCTCAAGGCGACCCTCGACCTTCCCTTAAGCAATCTGTTGCGAGAAGGTGCTCTCCCAGTTGGACAGCGAATCGCCATTTGCGGTAGTCGGTGCCTGCTGCCAAATCCATGCTCTCCGTGGGAGTGCTTCGACCGGGTTGTTCTCGGGCTCAACTACAACGGCGTGCGACCTGTTGGCGCGACCTCGCCGCTGGGAGTGGCGCATGCTGAGCCGCTGCCGCTTCCGGTGGCTCTCGTGCATCCAATGGGAGGCCTTGTGCCGGTGCTGAAAGGCGTGGTGTCACGCGTGATGCCGCCGTTCTTTGTAACGACTCCGACGCACAGCGCGGCGAATTCGGCCGTCGGCGGTGGGGCTGGTGGCGCCGCCAAGGTGGTGCGGAACTGGCACGCACAGCTTCAGCACGTTGACCAGCTCGTACGGAATGCCCAGCGCACTTCTGCCGCGGATGGCGCCAACGCGCAGCGTCCTGCGGACGAAGACCTGCGCGTAGCGCGTGTCACATCATGCCTGATTGTGGATGATCGTGGCAACGAGGCGCTCATCCAACAATGGGAAAACTGCACTGAGGAAACCTCTGTGGCGGAACCTGATCAAATGTCTGGCCCAGTAGAGGGGTCGACGATTGCGACATATGGGCTTACCCCCGCCAAGGCATTCATTGCGTTTGCGCCTTTTACCTCCGCGAAGTTATTTCACGCGTCTCGTCAGCTGCGGTACACAACTATCGCTCGCGCAACCACCGCGCCGCTGCGTGTGATTTCCTCATGCCTGAATGACCCCACCACGCCCTTCACCATGGGGGCCGCTGTGGACGTCGTGGGTCTCTTCATGGGGTCTCTGGAGACAGAGCAAGGCATGTTTGTGTTGCTTTTGCAGGAGCACGACTGTTACGTGCTGTTACAAATACCCGTTGCCTCCGCGCGGAGCACACTAAGCTTCGCGATGCCGGCGACACCGGGGGTGCCCCTAGTCGTTGAACACGCCGTTTTCGTCACACGTGATGATGGGGATGCCGGCTCTGATTGTGCCCGTGTCTTTGCGAAAGAATACACACGCGTCGTGCAACGCTCTGTGCAGCCATTACTCTCAAAGCCGCTTCAGGAGGCTGGTAAGTTGGCAGTCGCATTTGCTCAACGACGTCAGAAGTATCAGTCTCGCAAGGAAGCCATCTTCGCAAGCCTGCAAGAATCTATTTCGGCTCCCGGACGCCCCCGTAACACCGAGTTACGATCACAGAGCCCTGCCACTTCCTCAGCCGCCGCGAGTCTGACAGCCACCACGATCAACATCACTGTACCCGATGGCGTTGACACGGTTGCAGCGGCTGGTGGGGCAAAACCGGCTCGCGTGCCATACTACCTTCGCGCATCCACTGCGTCGGCATCGACAAGCGTTAGAAACAGTGGTGTGGTTCTTCCAGACCCTCGGGCGCCCCTACCGCGTGCGTCGGCTGAGCCGTGGTGCACCACTGCACAGACTACTGCGCGGCCAACGATCCACCAGTCAGATCAACTGACACCTTTGCCAGCCGCGTCATACGGCAATGTTGTGTCTTTGCGGCTTGCGTGGATGTCGTCGGCTGCAGAAGCTCCTACACATCCGTCCGTGAGTCTTCTGGACGCCGAAGGGGACGATGCGCTTCTGAGTCCCCCGACGGCAGCCACCGACACTGCGAACACGTCGTGGCAGCCGGTATTCAGCGTCACATGGCGCTACGATGTCGGCGACACCTGCGTGCGGACGGCACGCGTCCAATCGCCCGCCGTTTTGGAGGCACTCCTCGAACCGTGTGTTGGCCTTCAAAAGGCCTGCAATGTCTCGTCGGCTCAACAGGAGGTTGAATGCTCGTTGCAGAGGCACGCGCTTCTGCGACGATGGAAGAAAGAGTACCCCGCCGGTGCATTGTGGTGGGCTGTTTTGTCACGGTCGACTGTCGCGTCAGGCACCCCAAACACAGACGAGGAAGCTGCCGAAGAGCGCATGGTATGGCAGCCAGCTGAATGGGCCACTGTGAAGTCAATGCTAAGACACGCGCTCAAAGATGCTTTTTACAGATTCAACGTAGACACTAGCATGTGTGTCCTTCGCAGCGCGCACTTCATCGCCGAGACGTGCAACGTCGCAGACTTGATTTAATTCCTGGTGTGCACACATGCAGGCGAGCGACGGATCGCTCTTTCTCTGCTTTGTATTCACATGTGGCCGCTTCATTGGTCGAGGGCCGCATTCCAGAACTCGTCTTCCTTATTCTTCTCCTTCCAACCGGTGGGGTAGTACCACAGAGAACAAAAAATCTATTGTTGCCAGTCTGACTTTTCTGGTTCGCCACGTTACCGGGTCTCTCACGGACACGTGTACACGTGGCGGCACCCACTCTTTCTCGGCTGACGGCCTGCCCTGCGATTGTCCTTGACCTACTGATGCGAACATGGCTACACTTACCAACAGTTTGGTGTACCTCTCTTTGTCGCACATAGAGGAACAGTGGCCTCTGTACGTGAACTCCCGCGTACTGCTTCCTTCCTCCCTTGATCCTCATGACCTCTTCTTCTTCGTCTTGACGCGTTGTTGATGACACAACGTGATGGGTCGACACGCTACGTGGCACGACCTCGCCTTGTTAACATCTGCGACTGATACCACGGCAAACTATATAACCCCTTTCCAAAAGCGATTTTTGTGCCTCACAGCTTAAGCGCCCACCTTTTTTTTTTTTTGCACGGATTCCACTTGGCGTGACAAAAGACTCTCATTGTCACGGACTTGAACTGTGCCCTTTTTCTTGATCATTAGAAGAACAAGTCACAACAAAGGCAGTCACTCTCCGTCGTGAACACGCTCGTGGCGAACGTGCGGCACACTGCTGGTAGCGAACACATTGATTATCTGACCTGTGACTCACTCTTTGTGGCACTGCTGAAATGGCGGAACCAATTGTCCAGCTGCTCGAAATTGAGCTGCTTGGTGCTAATCCTGACGCCTACGCTAGTCCCTTGCGTTGGCGCATCCGCTTGGCATCATCAGAGCGGATGAACGAGCCCGTCTCCATTTCCTTTGTGTGGGTCGGGAGCGCCTCTTCCTCCGAATACGACCAGACGCTTGACAGCTTTGATGTTGGCCCACTGGAAGAGGGCGTCACTGAGTTTACGCTAGAGTGCGATGCACCGGAGATGGAGCGTGTGCCGACCGCGGACGTTCTAGGCGTGACGATTCTCCTCATTTCTTTCCAGTTCCGCGCACAGGAGTTTCTGCGCGTTGGCTACTACACCCAGGTGGCGTACTTTGACGCCAACATGAATATGAACCCACCTGAGGTGCCGCAAAGGGATCAGCTGGGTCGGTTCGTCGCCATGCCTCAGCCGGCTGTGACAGTCACACCTATCATGTGGTCGTGATGGTCGGTCGGCACTCTCTCGCTCTCTCTCTCTCCGTTTCCCTGTCGTCTTCCCTCTGTGTATCTAAAGCACGCGCACGCACCAAGAGGGAGAGAGGACGCCACCACGCCGAGGTCTGAGAAATGCGAGAGCGGCGCTGGGCACCGTCTACCCGTCAGCTTGTCTTTGCTGTTTCCAACAAAGCCACGCTGCTGAACCCGATCATAGAATGACATAGATGCCGATTATTGATGGGAAACGTAGCCGTACATCAACGAGCTTGTGTTTTTTTTGAATTCTTTTTGGCTCTCCCTAAGCAGAAGCCTCTTTCCATGAATCTTGTCAATGATGCAACACATAACGCAATCCGGTGCTTGGGGCAATGACGCCGCAGGAAGTGCGCATCTGCTGTTTACTGCAGTCGAATTGAGAAGGCGGTCGCACGCTTCCCCACTCTCTCAACCCTCCTCTCTCGCTATCGCGCTCACGAAGCGACGTTGTGTGCTTCCGCCGCTGCCACCCGTCGAATGGCGACAGCGACCCCTGAAGAGAGTGGGCCCTGCTGAGAGCTATTTTCCTCTTTTCTGTGTGTTCGTTGCGCGGACGGAAGCGTATAGTTGCCACTGAATGACGGGTCTACAGCTTGTCTGGCGACCCTGTTGTTTTCTTGTCAAGTACGCACATTGCTTTCAACCGCGACGGTAACCTCTTCTCATCGCAAAACCTTTGACTGCCTGCGATAATCTGTTCTTGACATGTATGTTGGCAATAGAGTCTCTTTGTCGTGTCCTCTCCTTTCTTCCCCCGCTCCCTGAGCATTCGTCTTCGAGAGACTGTGCAGTCAGTTGCTTTCATCTTGTTACGCGTCGAGATGCCCATGGAAGCACAGGAATACGTGCGCGAGTACGTACGCGACCAACGCACGTGGCGCCGAGCTGCGCGACAATCCGGCACGGAGCGACGTGGTGTGACCGGTGAAAACATGAATGCCCTGTGGGATGTGTGTCGATTTGGCTCTTCAGAGAACGCTGAGACGGCACAGTTTGCGCTAGCTCTTCGTGCGCGAGATGTAAATGCGCCACTACCCGTTCGTAAGCCGTGGGATCCCACTCCAAAGGCGCGCTCTGTCTCTCAGTCCAAGGCATCCCCAGACATTTTGGAAATTGCACTGCAGCGCAATCTAAAACGCGCGGGGCTGTCGTCAGCGTTCGACAAGGCCGCCTCGAGTCAGCAGCGGCAAAAGGCCTTGCTGCAGTCTCAACGACCGTCTTCATGTAGCCCCATTCACCCCCACACCACGACGCGCTGGTTGCGCTACGCTCTTGATGAGTTGGTGGTGGATGAAGAAGCCGCACGTGCGAAACACCTCAAGACAGAGCGTCGCCAGCGGTCACGAATTCTGGAACTCTGCCGGCTGAATTGCGCCAACACGTTGCTGGACGAGGAGTATAATGGCAGACGCCTCCTCTTCAGGGCTGCCATAGTTGAACAGAAGGCTATTTTAGAAGCGGAGCAACACATGTTCGGCTCACTGGTTGGCATGTCGCGTGAACAGTTCCTTGCCCAGAGTGGCGTTGTGGGCCTCGAAGCGAAGCGCCGTCAGATTCTCTGCCGCATGGAGGAACGAGACCGCACAACTCTCTCTCAGCTGATTCAGCTGCTTCAACTTGAGTCGCTTGAGCGCGAGATCGCGAGCTGTGCGCGTCGCGAGGCACAGCTGCGCGGTGTGTTGACCGGAAGCACCAAACCGACTTGAACATCAGCTTCTGTTGTCGTTTTGTTCGAACTGGCCCACCCATTTGTACGTTAGATGTACCAAATGCTTGTCCTTTTTTTTCTCGCATAGACACTAGAACCCGCTTCTTTCTTTCGTAGCAGCACCTCACTTTTGTTTTTCTGCGTGATGGACCTTTGGGTCCGATTCATTACACGTCTCGCGCAACTCAGGTCGACCAAAATCTGTTCAGCACCGTGCAGGCTGCGAAAGCCCCGGCGCCGAACGAGAACGACATTATCGCTGCTGACACTCACTTTCTTTTGGTCCTCATCATTGACGCTACAGGTGAGTTCGCCACCTATGATGTTGCTCGGTGAACTCCATTTTCCCCTTCTGCACATGCCGCCTCACGCATTCTGAATCTCTTTCTCTCCCCCACAACAACAACAACTTCGTAGTGTTTGAAAAGTAGTCAGCACCAGCTTTCGACACTGTCCTGTTTCCTCTATTTCGAGCTTTGCAAGCGCACCCGACAGCCAGAACGAAGAAGCCGTTAACGCACTTGCCTTCTGCCGTTTCTTTTTTCCTTTGTATTTGATTTATTGAGGGAGGGTAGTCGCACGCCGTGGCAGCAGCAATCACTTTTTCCTGAACGGTGTCCACTATTGAACAGGGGACGAGTTGCACTCAACTACAATCGCAATTCTCTTCCCTTCCTAGCAAGGGACTAACACAGAATCAAATAACTCCCCCTCTCGGCCCACGTCGCGACTTCGAAAATGGTGATGCCGTTTCTGTGGATTCTCGTGGTGGGCAGCTTCGTGGCGTTCCTCACCGGTGCGGGTGTCGGCATGAATGATCTCAGTAACGCCTTTGGTACGACGTACGGTGCGAAGGTGCTCACATTGCTTCAAATCTGCATTCTGGCCACCATTTGTGAGTTCACCGGTGCGATTTCTCTCGGCGGTGCCGTGACGTCCACTATCTCTGGTGGCATCGCGAGCCCCGAGAACTTCACCGACGAGCCGTACGTGTTCATGTACGGCATGCTCTGCGCCTCGGGTGCTGCTTTCTGCTGGCTGGCGATCGCCACCTGGCTGACTCTGCCCGTTTCGTCCACGCACAGTATTTGTGGTGGCGTGATTGGTTTTGCCTTGGTCTACGGTGGCGGTGGCGGTGTCAAGTGGGCTGTCGGTCAGGAAGAGTTTCCTTTTGTCGGTGGTGTCGTGCCAATCATTCTGTCGTGGTTCATCTCGCCACTCTTGACCGGTCTTGTTGCTGCCTTCATCTACGGCATGGTACTCGTCATTGTGCTTCGCCCTGCGAACTCAGTCGATCGCGCTATTTACACGCTTCCAGTGATCGTCATGATCGCCTTCTTTCTGGAGTCCTTCTTTGTGCTGTACAAAGGTGCGTCAAGTCGACTGCATTGGTCGGTGAAGCAGGCTGCGTGGGTCGCGGCGGTCATCGGCGTCGGCGCCGGTGCGCTATCGTGCGCCTTCATCGTCCCCCTGAGGCGCCGTGTCCGCCGTCTGGCAGCGGAGGCCGAGGAGGTGCGCCGCCTCGACAACGAGGCTCATGCCGTGGAGCTGGCGGATACACAAGACGCAGAGGCACAGCACCGCAACTCTCAGCACCCGGGTCCCGACCAGTACCCCAATGCGGATGAGCCCAACGCCAATGAAGAGTTCGCGTCGACACGCAAGCAAGGGCAGCCGGGGACAACCACAGGCGCTGTTGTCAACGAGAACGATGACGATGACGCCACTGTGTCCCCCGATGGTGTGGACCCGCATGAGCCTACTGTGAGTGGCTTGAAAGTTCAGGTCTTCGATTCCAACGCCGAGTACGTGTACCGGTACCTCCAGATTTTCACTGCCATTTGCGCCTCGTTTGCGCACGGCGCCAGCGACGTGAGTAACGCTGTGGGACCCCTCGCTGCCATCTTCGGCATCTACGAGCGTGGCGACATCAACTTTCCCAAGGAAACGCCCATTTGGGTGCTTGCACTTGGTGGCTGCGGTCTGGTCGTCGGCCTTTCAACGTTTGGTGTACGTCTGATGAGCCTGCTGGGTGAGAAAATCACTGTCATCACGCCCAGCCGTGGCTTCTCCGCTGAGTTGTCGGCGGCGCTGGTGGTCTCGTTCGCGTCTGGCTACGGCATCCCCGTCTCCTCCACCCACTGCATCACGGGCGCGGTGGTGGCCATTAGTATGGTTGACGTTGGCTTTTGCAAAGTGAAGTGGTTCATGGTGCTGAAGATGTACGCCGGCTGGGTTTTCACGCTGGTCGTCACCGCAGTGATGTCTGCCACATTCTTCGCTCAAGGAATTTACTCGCCGCGGAAGATGGCGTAAGCCGCGTGTCAATGAAGACGAAAGCAGTGCGCCAAAGCAACCTGCGCAACATGCGGCACCACCTTCTTCAGTTCCACAGTTTGAGTACCATTTTGCCGCGCAGGCAGATACACGTGTCACCGTTGCTTTTCAGTGCATCGTTTTCAACGCCCTGCACATCGATGCGTGTCACGCGTTTGCCCCCTCCCCCCCCCATCTCTCCCATGCACATGGGCGTAGCTACGCAGAACGGACCTTCGGTGCGCGCCGCTGCGTGTGGTTGACACTTCTGTAATGTGTTCCTTTTTTTCTCTTCGTCGCTCACGCAATTAAAGAACACCCTCAAAGAGGGAAGGGCCTAACAGTCATAACCATCCAATGGACACTAAAGGAGGCAAAACTGTCCCACTGTATGTCACCGCAATAACCACTCAGCGCTAATGGCAGCGAAAAAAAAAAAAAGCCTCCGCGCTACACTCGCAAAAAGAAAAATGGAAAAGGAAAAACAAAGAACGCGAGCAACCGTAGGTGATACTGAGAGTAGACAAAACCGTTGTTCAGCGAAGCCGCACGGCAACGATGTCACCGTTGCACACAAAAGCTCACGCGCACGCACTTCTCCGACGACTGCCAGTGTCTATTCGTTGCTTTCTGTTGCCCTTTCCCTCGTAACGCTTTTTTTCTCCATTTCTTTGTCGAACGTGGTATTGTGCCAGAACAGACCAACCACGTGCCCTGCTCGCTTTTGTTGCTTGCTTAACGGGCTAACACCTTTTTTTTTCCCTTCTGCTCTGTGCGTCTTGTTCTGCGTGCTTCCGCCCGCAGCCTAGCCGGTTGCGAGGAACGCCCCAATGCGGGCATACAGACACACTGTCGTGAAGCAGAACAACTGAAGACTGTCTCTTGCTCATTGCTTATTTGCCTCCCGCCGGCTGCTAGTGGCGGCAGGGGAGCGATTGTGATGCGATAGTTTCACCCCCTACCTTAATCTAAACTAACTTTCATGAGCGTTTGACTTTCGAAAATCACCACTTTTTCTTTTTCTCGTTGCTGTGACGCTCACTTCTCACCATAAACATTTTTTCAACACCCCCTTTTTTTTCTTGTTTGGTCCCCACTTCTCTGCTTGTTCAGCGCGCCCTTGCAATGACCCCTGCATTTGAACGCTGAGCCGTCAACTTCCCGCTTACCGAACTCACTGCGGGTCGTGGGGTGAAGCAGACGATGATTTGAGAGTGGTCTTCCCTTTCCGTCGTGTGTGTATGTGTGCGGTCGCCATGGGCTAAGTTATCGTTACCAGTCTTTTTTTTTTTTGGTTGTTTGTTTTCCCCCGGCCGAAGGTAAAACACATGGTGTCCGTAGTGCACACGCACTCATAAAAACACACGCTGTCCTCGACGGAAATAGTATGAACCGCAGCAATTGTTCGCACAAGCGTTCCGAAGGGTAGGTGGCCGACACACCAATTTCTCAATGGACGTGTGCTGCGCGCATTGAGCGGCCCTCCTCCCTCACCATCTGCGTGTTTTCGCTGTGTCGTCACGATGTCGTGCCTGTGGCTGACGTGAAGCCCACCGTTCACTGACCTGAGGGACAAACCTGCCTAGGCGCGGTGTTGGCCAGCACCCATATATGCGGATGCTTACTCTGGCCGTTGAGGATTGCCCCGTCAGATGTGGCAGATCCCACCGCCACTGCCACCCTCGCTGCCTCGGTGGTCACCCTCTTTTTGTGTTTGTTTGCCAACCTCCATCTCCCCCTCCTCACACTGTGTGCTCTCTTCGGACCGTTCTAAGCAGCGACACACCACAAAGTGTTGCCTTGTTGGCTGTGGGAAAGAAGCTCCTGCTCCCGAATCCGGCTCACGTGCGGCATGCCCCACCCGATGCGGAGGCGCATTCAGCGCAGCAGTAGTGCGGTTGAGGCTCCGGGCTCCGCTAGCAAGTCTCGGCGCGTTGACCCAGCCCCACCGCTGTTGCAGGAAGAATGTGGCGACGGCTCCTCAAAGAACCCTTTTTGGCTTCCCCTCCGCGAAGCGCAGAATGAGTCGGGGTGCTTTTTCTGTCCCAGCCAGACGTGCCACTGTCAATGGCTGGCACACACCTTTTCAGAATGCTACGCCTCACTCTCTTCTCAGCGTCAGGTTGAGACCAGCCGCCGCCGAGAACTCTGTGCGAAATCGGTGTTGCCTCCTTTCGTGTCGCGTCTGATTCGCGCGGCGAACATCCAGTCCAACGAGGTGTTCTACGACTTTGGGTGTGGAAACGGAAGCGTGCTGTTCCAAGTGGCCGCCATGACGGGGTGTCGCTGCGTCGGTGTTGAAATCAACGCACACAATGCGTCAGTGGCTACCCAAGCCTGGAAGGTTCTTCAGCCGCAGCTGGAGCGCAAGTTTCATCGTCAGCTGGAGGTGGAGATCATCTGCGCAGATATGTGCGATGTCATGCGACCACCGACATTCTTCGGGACGTCTCCGTGCGTCATTTGGGCAGCCAACTTGCTTCTGCCACGTCCCGTTAACCACTACCTCTCCGTGCGCCTTCGCTCTGTGCCGCGGGGCACACGCATCTTCTGCTTCGAAGATCTGTATCCACACGGACGTAGCCTCGCCAAGCTGCGCGACCCTGATGCGTTCGAGCGCTTCGAGATGATCGACTACCGTTGGCAGCCAGGGACCGTCGAGTGGTGCGTGATGTCCGGGTCATTTTACTTGTACGTCAAGAAAACTGATGAAGCTGCCAGCGCAGAAGAAAAGGCTGTGAAATGAATATGCCGTTGTACATTCAACGACTTTTTTTCCCCCTCGCAGCCTCTCCTCTTCCTTTCTCTCTCTCTGCGCGTTTTCTGTGACAGAGCAAGCAAATCTGTGTGTGCTTTTCAGCATTCAGTCTGCTCTTTTGATCAGCTATCATTCTCCTTTCTTTCCTTTTTTTTTTTGCTGTTGCTCATGTTGCAGCCTCCGTCTTTTCGGAGCCCTTGCTCGGCCGGCCCGACTTACTTGCACAATGCGGATAGTCTGCTTGACCGCGCTGCCGTTCCTTCCCCTGTACACTGTACCTCTTATTTTCTCTTTCTCTTGGGCCGTCACCTGTTGGTGACGGCAACGTTGCAAGGTGCTAAAAAACAAGACAAAACGAACAAACAACCAAATCAAAGAGAACTAGAGTGACTTGCCGCATTCACCGTGTCATTTGTTGCCACTTCCTTGACGTTAACCGAAGAAAGACTGTGACACTGTTGTGAACACTCGTCTTGTCACAGCTACTATCATCGCGTGTCTGGCACAGCCCCGTCCACACCTGACAGTGGTTCGTCACCTCCCTTTTTCTTTCCCTTCACCCAATGGTACTTCTGTTTTCACGAAACAACATCAATAGCCACGAGCAAGTGGACACAGTGTGAAAATCCCTTTCTCTATCTTTGTCCACCACCCGCCTTGATTCTGCCAATGCTGTTCGTTGCTTCGGGGGGATCCAAGGGGTTGTTGTACGACTTGGAGGACAACACTGTCGTGCGCAACTACGCCCTCAACAGTGGTGGTGACTTTTCCTCCGCTTACTGTGCGGCGAGCGACACTGTTGTGTCACACCAGGTGAAGAACTGTAGCTTCTTCTTGTCTGCACACACACAACAACCCGTTCACCGTAGTTTCACACCGGAGCCGGTGCTGTGCACAGCAGCGTCACGTTGCGGCACTTTTCTGGTTGGTGGTACGGCCACAGGCAGCTTGCTGGTGTGGAACCTTCTCACTGGAAAGCTGTTGCGCAACTTCAAGGCGCATCTGAGAGCTGTCCATTGTGTCGCCTTTTCCCCTGCCACCGACCTCGTTGTCTCCGCCTCCGAAGACTCTTTGTGCAAGGTGTGGACCCTTGCCTCCCTGCTGAACTTGACTGCTAGCGATGTGCTCCCGCTTGGCACCTTCACTGGGCACACGCGCAGCGTTTTGTGCTGCACGTTTTTCCACCACAGTGGGCTAGTTTTAACGGGCTCGTCTGACCGTACGTGCCGCGTGTTCGACTCGGCGACATGCGAATCGGTTACGACGATGACGCTGGGAGATGCCGTCACCGCTGTCGCAGTCGCTCCAGACGACAGTCGCCTCGTGGCAGGAATGCAAAGCGGCTACTTGTTCTTCTCCGATGCAGCGGTAGCTCGACCCCCACATGAGTCTGCAAGCGCCTCCGGCAGCGCACCCGACCGGCTGGTCGTGGCTCCCCAGCCGTGGTCAAAACTGCGTTCGCCGAGTGAAGACACACACCACTCTGCTATTAACTTCATCGCATTCTGCTCCAAACAATACGCATGCACACGAGTTCTCACTGCAAGCCGTGACGGTACGTTTTTGTGGCACGACGCCTCCACTGCCAAACTGGTTGGTGAAGCGATGCCAAAGCAGCGGCTCGGCGTGGTGAGTTGCTGCGCGGTTCCCAAGCGCCCCACACCAACGCTTGTGGCCGGCTGTGTCGGCATTGACAAGAATCCAGTGGACCCCACAGCCGACGATCTCACACTTCTTCGCACCGTGGTGCGATCAACCGCCACCGCATCGACCACTAGTCGTAAACGCACGCGCGATGATGGTGCAGCGGTGAACGCGCACGCAACCACTAACCCCACCACCGGTGAGGGCACAGTCGACGATGAGCTGGAAAAGGTGGCAGCCGACAATGAGCAACTGGAGACGCTGCTCAGCACGCTCGAGGAAAAAATCAGCTCACTCTCTGGGCACACCGCTGTTGCCTAGTCAGCTACCACGTTGGGCTTCTTTGTATTGGTAGGCCTCCTTGTCACTTGGCTTGTTTTTTTTTTGTTCCTCTAACACCTCGTGTAACTCTCTCGCCCTTTGTCGTGTGGTGAGCTCCTTAATACAGAATGCGGACACACGCAGACGTGCAAATGCGTTCCGAATGTTGCTATTTATTTCGCCTCTGTGACACTTAGCCTGTGCGGGCATCAGCGCATGTTTGTGAGAAGACGTCGTCACTCGTGTGCTTCAGGCTGTGCTTCTCTTCACACGTTTCCGGTCGTCGAGAGCTTCTTTAGTGCTCAGTGGCCACTTCTCTCTCCCACCCCTGCCAACCACTTTTCTCCTTCTGTTTCCACGCTCCTTTTCCTCTTTTCTTTGCTCGCCACTTGCCCGCCACACTGTTCCGTAGCTCAGCAGACAGACTTCCTTGTCCTTTTTTTTTCCCGTTTGTTGTGTTTGTGTGTGCACTTGGCCATACAGCACCTCTCGTGCTGCGCACTCGCGCGACCTTTTCTTCGGTGCTGTACCTCACTATTACTTTTTTTCCCAATTCGTGATTTAGGCTCATCTCATGTCTCAGATTATGGTGGGGGATGCTGAGGGGGAGGCCTACAGGCAGAAGAAGCTGGAGATGCTGCCATCCCTCATGAAAATGCGAGGTCTCCTCAACCATCACATTGCCTCCTTTGATCACCTCGTCGAGACGGAGCTCAAAAAGATCTTGCTGAATGAATCGAACGTGGAAATCAAGAGCGGCGTCGATCCAGATTTTGTGATTCGTTACACGAACATTCGCGTCCTCAACCCTCAAGAAATCGTCGGCAAAGGCCAGGTGCCGAAGCCCATCACGCCACAGGAGTGCCGCATCCGCGACCTCACCTATCGTGGTGACATGGTTGTCGACATTGAGTATACAAGTCGTGATAAGTCCCGCACACTGGTGTCGGAGCGAAACGTCAAAATTGGGACGATACCGATGATGCTCAAGTCGAAGCGCTGCAACTTGTACCGCAAGACGCGCGACGAGCTAGTGCAGCTCCGCGAGTGTCCACTAGACCCAGGCGGCTACTTTATCATCAACGGTGTTGAGAAGGTGTGCTTAGTCCAAGAGCAGCAGAGTAAGAACCGTGTCATTATTGAGGCGGACGACCACGGGCATGTGAGTGCGCACGTGCAGAGTAAAACCCACTATTCCATCTCCAAGTGCATGGTCGTATTCAAAAAGGATACAATTGTCATGACACACCGCTCCTTTACAGAAGATATTCCTATTGTCATTCTTCTGAAGGCGCTTGGCCTCGAAAGTGACCAGCTCATCGCACAGTGCATTGGTACCACACCACAGTTTAGCCAAGTGCTGTTCGCCTGTTTCCAAGAGACGGCGTCTCGGCACGTCGTCACCCAGGAGGACGCGCTGAACTTTATTGGTGAGCGGCGTAAGGAGCACATCTGGGACTCGGCACCCGATGATGCGTCACAGCGGCACGTTCAGAAGTCAAAGGCAGACAAGGCCGCTGAGTTTCTCGGCACTGTGCTGCTCTGCCACATCCGCGAGAATGAAGTCGCCAACGACTGGAACTTCAAGCACAAAGCACTCTACGTGTGCTACATGGTGCGGCGTATGATCGAAGCGCAGTTGGACCCGACCCTCTTGGACGACCGCGATTTCTACGGCAATAAACGGTTCGAAACGACGGGAACTCTCATGAGCTTGTTGTTCGAAGATCTATTGAAGCAATACAACCGCGTTGTCAAAACTGCAGTGGATCAGCAACTGTCCAAGAAGGACTCCACACGCCCCTTCAGCGTGAAGCAGCTTATGGAGAGCAAGATGGAGGTGATCCAAAACGGCATGCGCGTTGCTGTGAGCAGTGGTCGGTGGGAGCTCAAACGGTTCAACATGAGCCGCCAGGGTGTGACACAGGTGCTGTCGCGTCTGTCCTACATTGCCGCACTCGGCATGATGACGCGCCTCCAGTCATCTTTTGAAAAGACCCGCAAAATCAGCGGCCCACGCTCCCTGCAACCCAGTCAGTGGGGAATGGTCTGCCCTTGTGACACACCGGAAGGTGAAAGCTGTGGCCTTGTCAAGAACTTCTCAAACCTGAGTCAGGTGACACTCGACCTGGACGATACTCTCCTGCGCGCTGCCGCGCACAACCTGGGTGTGGAAGAAATTGACACCGTCACGCCGGCCGAGTTCCGTGCGTACTACAGTGTGTTTCTCAATGGTGTGCTCATTGGCATCCACCGCTACCCACAGAGGCTGTGCCAGGGCATTCGCACATTGCGACGCTGCGGCCGTCTGCATCCACACGTTTCGATTGCCAGCCAAGAAAAGCAGCGTAGCGTACAGCTCGGGTGTGACGGTGGGCGCATCACGCGCCTGCTCATGCTTGTCCGTGACGGGCGACCCGCTGTGACGACAGCGCACCTCGACCAGCTCCGCTGTGGGGAGTGTACCTTGAACGACTTTCTCGCGGAGGGCTTGATTGAATACGTCGACGTCAACGAAGAAAACGACTGCCTGATTGCTGTCTACCCGCAAGACATCACGCGATTCACGACGCACATGGAGGTGGAGCCGCTCTCCTTGCTTGGTGTCGTTGCAGGCATTATTCCGTACCCACACCACAACCAGTCGGCGCGCAACACGTTTCAGTCCGCCATGGGCAAGCAGGCACTGGGCACCATCGCGTTAAACCAGTACGTACGCGCGGACACCGTTCTGCTGCTCGGCGCCTATCCACAGCGACCTCTCTGCCGAAGCAAGGCCATGAACATCACACACTACGAGAAGCTCGGTGCGGGCATTAACGCGATGGTGTGCGTCATGAGCTATAGCGGATACGACATTGAAGATGCGCAGGTGTACAACCGTGCTTCACTGGACCGCGGCTACGGACGCTGCGTCGTTCTGCGCAAGCACGAGGTGGACCTCGAGCGCCTGCCCGGCGGCGAATTTGACCTTGTTCTGCCCCCCGAAAAAAACGCGGGGGGTAAATTCAAAGCCTTGAATTCGGACGGCATTGCCAGTCGCGGTGCCTTGGTTCGCCAGCATGACGTGCTCGTAAACAAGTACACACCCGTTCCAGGAGGCGAACCACGCCCAACGCAGCTGGTGTACAAGTACCCGCAGCCAGCGGTTATTGACCACGTCTACGTGACGCCACCCGGCGATGGAGGGCGGAATGCGGATGTGGAACAGAAGATCAAAGTCATCACCCGGGAGGTGCGCATTCCCGAGCCGGGGGACAAGTTTTCGTCCCGCCACGGACAGAAAGGTGTCGTTGGCTTGATCGCACAAGGTGTTGACATGCCGTTCAACGAGCGCGGTATCTGCCCTGATATGATCATGAACCCCCACGGGTTCCCCAGTCGCATGACCGTTGGAAAGCTGCTGGAGTTGGTGTCGTCGAAGAGCGGCGCTCTGCGAGGCCGGTTTGGCGACGGTACCGCCTTCGCAGGCGAGAGCGCGGAATGCGTTGGCCATGAACTGCTCTCGCGCGGCTACAACTACCAGGGGAAGGACCTGTTCTACTCTGGCATTTCCGGTGAGATCATGCAGGCGTACGTCTTTTTCGGCCCCATCTACTATCAGAGGCTAAAGCACATGGTAACGGACAAGGTGCACGCGCGCTCGACGGGACCACGCTCGATGCTGACGCGTCAGCCGACAGAAGGGCGTTCACGCAGCGGCGGTCTGCGTGTCGGCGAGATGGAGCGAGATTGCATGGTCGGGTACGGTGCATCCAATCTGCTGAACGAGCGGCTGCTCGTCAGCTCTGATCTGTTCACCGCGGACATTTGCCAGCTGTGTGGGCACCTTGGCTACCAGGGTTTCTGCCCCTACTGCAACACCAAGTCATCCACATCGAAGGTAAACATGCCTTATGCCTTCAAATTGCTGATCCAAGAACTTCAGGGTATGGGCATCAACATGCGACTGTCACTCTCCACCGCTGGCGGATGACGACCTGTAAAGGCTAATTGTGTGCCACTCTCTCCTGTCACTGTCACAGTTTCTTCGTGTAATGCTTACTAAACTGCCACAAAAATGCGTGCAGCCCTACCAACACGTGCGACGCGCACGGAAGAAAAAACAACAACATCAACAATACGAACAAAGAGTCGTGTTATCAAAGCCACGTCAATTCGGTGCCAGTCCTGCTCATCCGCGGCAGTCAGCCCCTCAAAACCAACAGACAAAGCCGGTCACCGTTAGTGCGAGGGGTGATGCTTAGCGGCACGAAACTGTTCACGCACGGGCCCGTCAAAGCCAACATTGCCCCTACCGAGGAAGTTTGAAAGCAACAGCTGGGAGCTGCCCATGGTGTGCCACCCATGGATCCCTTCTTTCACCCCGCGCTAACGAACACCGCTTTCTCTCCTCTAGCCACCTTTCAAACCGTTTTTCTACCACGGGTATTGAAACCCCCCAGAAAAGCACCCGCCGCCCATCTAGCTCACGTTAGCCTGTGGGCAAAAGTGCTGGTGAATGCGACGAAAACGTAGCTGTTCCCAGTCGGCAGTGCTCGACACCACAGGATAATCACAGCGCCCGTGCGTCCCATCCTTCGATTCAGCAAGCGGCCGAGCCGTGAACGCGGTGACCTGTCGAAACAGGATCACCCAGTTAACGCGGACACCTCATCTGCGAAGAACTGGAGATGCGAAAGACGGCCAACGCACTCAACATAACCACTGAGTGGAGCAGCTTCCGAGCAATCCCACTCAGGCCCAGCGCTTTTTGGACGCGTGGGGTCGGTTGCTGCACCGCGCGCCTCTTGGTATGGAGGGTCTGCTTGTAACGGTAGCAGCACATCGGTGCAACTATTTGTTGGTGAGCACGGCAGTGTAACGTGTGAATACATGGGACCTCAGTAGGCCCGAAGTGTTGCACTCGCCAGCAGACACACAACTCACCCGAAAGGCCGCACTACTCACAGATGTCGCGTGCGGCGTCTTGGCGGACTGAACGCGCAATTCAATGTTGCGATCATTTTGTCTTCCGCGACGCGTGATGTAACACTTCATCTTCGGTGTGTGACTTGAAAGCGCCGACAAGGCAAACGTTTTTTGGTCCCATGGCGGTTGACTTCATGTTTTACACGTGTTTCCCCTTCCACACATCGCAGCTCACTGAGGCCGTCTTACCAAGACAGTGAAATAGTTCACTTTCTCAAGCTGTTGATTTCGCGTTAACCATTTTGTCTTCTCTGCTCCTTGGTTTTCCACAGCACTGCTTCTTTTCTTTTTACCAACAAACAAACTTGCTCTGCTTCTCTCTCGTCTTAGATGACACCGATCAAAATAGCGTCTCACTGCAGCGCGTCTTTTCATGGGTGCGATGTGTGAAGCTCGCGGGAGCTGTTGTCCCGCCTCCGATGTGAACGATGCCCACTTACTCTCTCTCGTTCTCTCTTTTTGTTCCTGGCAATCCCATACCGATTACACACAGCTCTTTGCTTCGGCAAGATCACATCTACTTGTCATTTAAATTGTGAATTCGTCATCCCCACTTTTAATACTGCTCTGACGTGATGAGTGGCTCTCCATCCGATCGATACGTAGCGTCCTCTCGTGATCTGCCTGCCATAAATGGAAATCAGCAACAGATCGGTCCATCAGGTCTCTACCCCAGCGGACAAGCAGCTGCGGCGACCCCAACGCGTGCTGGGCCCGCTTGTGTCCCCACAGAGAGACGCGAATCTGTCACACAAGTGGATTCGAACAATGAAGTCGACCACGTGGCTGGCGCGCCTTTGCCTGAGCCAGACACGGAGATCGCGATCACCCGTCTGGACGGGATTTCAGAGGTTATTGAGTCACAAGACGTGGTGCAAACCTTTTTGCAAGCGCACAACAAACTGGATACCTACTTGCAGCGTGACGTGCCAAACCGCGCGGAGCGCCTGACCGGTGACAGTTTGGTGTATACGCCAGTCGAAAATAAACTTTCCCACAAGGACCGCGAGCCTGCGCAGAACCTAGGCGCCGTCTTTAGTAAGCAGACTTATCTCTCGCCCGTGTTCCGTCCTCATTTGGATGGTATTCGTTACGGGACGTCCCAGCCGACGGCGATTGACAATATCACCGCCACTTTTACGCCTCGAGGCAGCAGTGGATAGACCCCCGCCTGGGCGCTTACTGTCCGCCTAGACTGTTCTCAAGACTCAGTCTTCACCAATATCGTCACGCGCACTACAGAGCAGTAGGGTAATGATTGTGACACTGCGGGTGCAATGACGAACTAACACAAACCCCATTTTTCAAAAATTTCCGCCACACATATACTCCTGTTGGCGGAATTTAGCACTTGTGAAAACACCGAAAATTGCCACACAAGGCAATAGTGTCTTTTCTATGGTTTGTGAAACAGGGCGTGATTGTTCTTTTCAACTTTTGCTTCCACCTGGCTTTGATCATTCGCTGGATTTTTGTCTTTTTACTCTCTCCCCTCTCCCCTCTTTTTTTCCCATGTCTTCTGCTTGTCTGGTGTCATCGCAGAGCAAGAAACGCGGAGCACCAGACTGCATTGTCTTGCTCAGGTTGCGTTTTTTATTGTTTTTCTCAATCCCGAACACTTGCTTTGTCCGTGTGTACTGTTTTTCATCGTAAATGCTGCTGACGTTGTATTTCTGGAATAGGGCGTGTCAAAACGTCCTGCAACATCAATATTGCACTAGCATTCAAACTCGCATTGTCCCTCTACGCATCGTGACGCTTCCGCGACACATAGCGCGCGTGGGAGTGGCTCCATTCGTGACTGGAGGAACGCATGCTAGAGGAGTCGAATGTTGCACCGCGCGTGCAGCACGAACCCGGCGCACCCACGGCGCAACGAATAGTGTGCTCCACTCGCCGGAGGGAAGCGCCCCGTCCTGCCCCGAAGACGTGCACAGCATTGCGGGGGACAGACGTTGCACCATTATCCGATCCCCCATTGTCTCTTGCTGTTTTCCATCTCTAACCCTGCACGCTCTCTCCTCTCTCCTCGTTTTCACAGTCGTAGTGACAATTTCTG